>JAOUZG010019144.1:5284562-5302089 GCA_026289955.1 Argiope argentata
ATATATATATATAGTTAAAATTTTCAATTTTAAATATTTTTCAAGAATCCAATCAATTTCAAGTCATTTTTTTAATTGTAGGGAATGACATTGGATGTTAATACTGTTTTTTCATTAATACATTATTTTTTTATGAATTAATGAAAAACTAACTTTCTCACCAAAAATCTTCATTTCCCTCTTGTCCCCAAATAATTAACGAATTCAGTTTGTTTTTTCCTCAAACCAATGAGTTTAAGCTTAACTTATTTTCTGTCGATTATTTCAAACGGTTATTATTATTTTTTAATGTTTGATGCATTCAAAATTAAACATTGTTAATTAATCAATTTTTTCGATTCATTTTGAAGTACTTTTAAATTAAAGTAATAAAGAATAAAGAAAATTAAAATTTTCTAATTTGTTATGCGTTACCCTAACTGGCGTAAAAAATTCGAGAATTTTGCGTTGCCTCAATTGGCAGTGAATCCGTGATTGGAGTTGAAAATTCAACACTACTATAATTTTTTGATCAAGTATTTATAGTAACTGTATCTATTAAGTATTGATAACCTGGTTGGTAGGACTTTGGATTAGCGTCACTTGGGCAGAGAGATCTAGCTCACCATCGAAAGACTGTGTATGTGGTGCATGTTAAATCTGCCATGAATACAAAGTCCTCCATGTCGAGAGTAATACCACTCTTTGTACTGTGTCAAAGGTGATCATTCTCTGTTCCAGGTCTAAATTAACATCTGCGGATGAACGAATGAAATGTATGAATGATGTTCACAGCCGTAAAAAAGGTTTATGACGTATGGGAGTAAGAGGTCAAAGTTCTGCCTTCGGCTGCTCAGGGGTCCATACTCTGAGAAGATACTGCACCCCTCCTACGAAAACCACAAAAACGTTTGTAATTATTTTGTGAAAAATTTTCTTTGTTGACCTTAGTAGGAATTGTTTTAAATTTTTGTTTTTATTACTTGTTTATTAGATTATTAATAACAAATTTAGAGAAACCAACGTCATGAAATATCTATTTTCACCACAAACACAAGTAATATTACCTTAATTTATGTGTAATATCTAGAAAACTAAGTTCCATTTGAAAAGATTTTTTTATTGTGTTTTTTTCCGAAGAAAATATTTAGATATGAATCTTATATTGATTGCATATAAATACTTTTCAATCTTATTTACATAAGAACTATTAACTTAAATTTAAAAAAATCATGAGCCCATTTAATTTAGCATGTTATTCGAAACAATCTGCTATATTAAAATATTCATTTTACATTTTATCCCTCATTACTTATATTTTTTTACTATTTATACTTATTAGTTATCTTCCTTAAATTATCCGAGATGGTACTATACGACATTGTATTTTAATGTTTATTGTCAGCAAGTAAGTAGATAAACAAAGACTATAATAATTAATTATAATAAAGTTTTGTGTGTGTGTGTTAAATCACTTATTTTCAGGAAAGGCACATATATAGATTAACTGAAAAAGCAAACATATTAAATATATATACATAAGTAGAGAAAAAGCAAAATGAGCTATCTGAATTGAGAATCCGTGATACAAGTGTCATTCATGTTATTTTGAACATTATACTGGACTAGCCAAATTTTCCCGATTATACCACCCTAATAATTACAATGACTATAAATAATTCATCAAAAAATTTAACTAGCATTGAATTTTCAACGCCAATCGAGGATTCAAAGCCAATTGTGGCAACCCAAAATGCGTATTTTTTATACACCAGTTGGGGTACGCAATACATATTAGAAATTTCTAATTTTCTTTATGTATTATTTTAATTCCAAAGTACTTCAAAATGAATCGGAAAAATCAATTTATCAGCAATGTTTAGTTTTTAAAATATCAATTATTATGAAAATAAATAGAATCGTTTAAAATAATTGGCCAAAAAGAGGTTAAGCGTAACCTCATTAGTGTGTGTGTGGGGGGGGGAAACAAACTGAATTCGTTACTTATTTGGCGGAGGAGAAATGAATTTTTTCGTAGAGAAAGTTCGTTTTTAATTCATTAATCAAAAATTAATGAATTAATATTTGAAAAAACTGTATTAACGTCAAATGCCATCCATTGCAAGTTAAAAAAAATATTTGAACTTGATTGGGTGAATAAAATTTATTTATTGTTTCTAACCATTGAATATTTGAACAAGATATATATATATATATATATATATATATAATGACAGAGAGTGAGCTAATAGTAGGAATTGGGAAAAAAGATATGAATGAGGAACATAGACGATAGGTCATATTATTTTAAATGTTCATACGCAGTTAAAGTTAGTGGTGACAAAGCAATAACTTTGGCTCAGGATCTCTACCAAAAATGTAGATTGACGCTTTATACCGGAGATTTTCATTAAAAAAGGTGTTCTGTAGAAAGCAAAGCGACCATTGATGACGTTTAAAGCTCAGGAGATAGCATATGAAATAAAAATTAGCAATCGTTGGAACTGGGACAAGAACCCCTATTTGGATACAAATCTAAAGTATGAGAAGTTATTAGCAGATGTGCGCTATTTGTTCCTCCAATGAGCACATAAGATAAAAAGTTGTGCTCTGAATTGTTTTGAGCACCAAAATTTACTGTGGTCCGTTATATAGTTTAAGAAGTGATAGGGATATGTGCTTAAATCTGTAACCATTAAATCAGGGTTTGAAAGAATTGCTTTTCTAAATATAGGAATTTTTTTCTAAATTTAGAAGAAGGATTTTAAAAAATATACAATTGAGAAATTTCTTGTAAAATCTTATTGTGTTTATTTCCATCCCATAATTAATTTCTAATATTAACTAATTTACTCATTCTAACATAAATACTTATTTCTAAAACTATAGCTACATATTCCTTTCTGATATTAATTTTTTTACTACTGTCGCATCATTATGGTATACACAAAACTAAGAGAAATCTATTTAGTAGGGAAAAAACATTATTTCTTTCGGTATTGATGTTACTAGATTACCCGTGGTGCTCTGGGAATCTCAGTACATCATTTACGATGTACTGTTGGATTGGATAACAGCAGATACAGTACAAGATTCCATGTCTTATCATTTAACACATGTTGTAATTTATATAATCTTTTTCTTCCTGATGTGAGTCAAAGAATTATTTATCAGAAATTCCAAGACTGTAAGGATAAAAATAAAAGAACTTGTTATTCGAGAAGTTTAACATTTTTAGAAGAGCTGAAAATAGATTTTTTAAAAGATATTTTCTTTGAAAAGATATTTTTTCCCTTTACATATAATTGTGATTATATTCAATATTTTTTATTAATGAAACAATAAACATATGAATTTTTACAACACTCAGTAATTTTATATTTTTGAATGAAATTTTTCTTATCTTTATTTAATTATCCTTATATCTTTGTTTAGAAGAAATTTCGTATTATTTTAAGGACTTAAGTAAAAGGACTTAGTTGAAATACTGAGGAAGTGACACGAGGTTAAGGCTTTAATTTAGCTTTGCAATAATTATTGAAAAAGATTCAATAATGATATATTTGTATTAGATTTTGGAAAAAAGTATACTTAAACGTTGAATATCAAAATGCCACCGCGTATCCAAATTTATAGTTCTCAGAAATAAAATAATGCATGAAGTAAAAACTCACTAAAATGAGAAACTATATGAAATAGTAAATTTGTAGTGAGGATTTTCAAAATATAGATTTATATTTTAATATCCATTGCACATATCAAAGCCCTCTCCCAGAAAAGTATACCCGGTCGAGAAGCTTTTTTAAAGGGAGCGGGATTCGAGAAGACTATTCTACATTCTTCTCTATAAATTAAAGATAATGCGAGTTCACGAAAAGAAAGAGTCAGAAGTAAAACAAACATGTCTTATTTGCAGAGCCTATTTATTAAAAAAATGATAAGGAGAAAAAAAGATGCTACACGTTTTATATTATTAATAAAAATTGCCATTTTTGCTCCCTGGATCAAATTAGGAAAAAAATATTACATAGTTGGTATGAGGGCTCATACTTAGTATGTGTCCCAGACGATGAAATACAATTCGTAAAACACTTAGGCATGGTGAGTATAAAATTACCGAGCTGATTTTTGGGAACATTACACCACTCATCAAGCAATGCTCTCCGAAGTTTCGGTGGACATGTAGGCGGTGGTTGACGGCCTGAAACTCGTCGGCCAAGCATGTCCCACAAATGCTCTACTGGATTCAAGTCCCGAGGGAACGCTAGCCAGTCCACACGGGTGAAATACTCTTAAAGAAGGCATTTATTTACGATGTTTTCATGCTGAGGGTGGACGTTGCCATCCATCGATCCGAATCCTGCACCCATGACGCTCCGAAACAAACGCACATGCCATTTCCGAATGACATCCTGGTATATTTGGCCTATCATGGTTCCAATTTGAACATGCAAGTTGGTTCTAGAATCAGGAATAATTCGTTTCCAAATGAGTAATCCTGCACCACTCTTACGGTGTCATTCAATGATGTTCTCATGGTGGTAATGGGTACCTGACTCTCTCCATATGAATGTTCGGAGAGAATCAGACTGTAAGCTAAACCTGGACCCATGGTGAGTATCTCCCACAGATGTTTTACTGGATTCAAGTGTTGTGGGAATGCTAGCCATTCCACACAGGTGAAATCGACGGAAAGAAGACATTTATTTATGATGTTTTCATGGTGAGGGGGGGTGTTGTCATCCATCGATACGTATCCTGCGCCCATGACGCTCCGAAACAAACGCACATGCCATTTCCGAATGATATCCTGGTATATTTGGCCTATCATGGTTCCAATTTGAACATGCAAGTTGGTTCTAGAATCAGGAATAATTCGTTTCCAAATGAGTAATCCTGCACCACTCTTACGGTGTCATTCAGTGATGTTCTCATGGTGGTAATGGGTACCTGACTCTCTCCATATGAATGTTCGGAGAGAATCAGACTGTAATCTAAACCTGGACTCGTCGGAAAACATTACAAAAGCGCATGGTTACGGTGTCCACAATGATGCTCTCTACTCCAGTCTAACCACAGGCGACAATAAGTTTCAGTAAATGGAACACATATGACAGACTTACGAGCATATAGATCTATCTAACTTTGCGTCTGTTTACGCTACATAGACTAATAGGCAGCCTAATCTACCTAGTGGCTGCTTACGGTCTTCCTTGCAATTGCCGTACCAGTGGCTGAAGAGAGCTGGCGAGCCGTCTGACGAAGTGCTCCATCTGTTTCTTTTGGCAGTAACTGCCAAATATCTGTCTTCATTTGGCATTGTAACTCGGGGGATTGCCTGTGCTGTGACGTCTACTCACATTACCATCATCTTGGAATCATTGCCAAAGCTTGGGGATGATACTCTGGGCGATTTCAAGCTCCTCAGATACTTCCAGCTGGGTACGCCCACATTCCGGACGACCGATAATTCTACCACCTAAAAAATACTCCAGATGCGTCTTTTGTGTCATTACTATGCTGTTATTGCACTGAAAGTTTTATAAAGCGTTTGCCAGCAGATTAAGTTATTTACCTATATTCCTTATATATCACTCTCTTACACTCTCATTATTTAACGTACTATCAGTGTCATTTAGATACCTGAAATTTGCACACGAGTTTTGAAGATATGTGTAGTCATTTTATGGGTGAAATATGTATTTTTGATTTCGATTTCCGACTCTGAATTATCCTTAATTTATGGCATGGAGGTATCAATATTTTGAAGGGATAGAGGAATCCAAAAACTGATTAGAAAAAAAAATAATTTACTCCTACAAAATTCATTTCAAATTTGATAATGAACTAAATGTTTATGCGATTTATTAAAGATGTTTTTAAAAAAATCATGCAAATATTTGTTGGTACCAAAGAATGAGGATTCTGAAAGAAAAACTTTCGAATTTCATGAATGTTTCTTCTACAAGCAGGGTTATTGTTTATTCTATATGCAATTTAAAAGACTTTGGTAATCACCCAGTAATTTTTATAAATTAACGGATGATAAGTTATACGTTTTAAAGCATTTTACGGCCAGAAAATCACTGTCAGTATCAATCTTTTCTAAGATCTTAGAAAGTGATTTATCACTAATATAATCTAAGATAATTTTATACAAGCAATTCTTGCATAATATTGTATATATATATATATATATATATATATCGGAAGAAATTTTAACGAGTTCGGTGAAATTCTATATTTAGGTATGGTTTTGAATTTTAAGTTTAACGGTATAGATTCCTTTCTTTAAAAAAACACGATTTCAAATTTAAAAAATAACTTTTTTTTCAATTCCTACTATTAGCTTACACACACTCTCTCTCTCTATATATATACCCTGTTCAAATTTTCAATTGTTAATAAAACACTTTCTATTCAACCAATCAAATTCAAATTGAATTTTTAAAACTTGTAGTGGATGATATTTGATGTTAATATAATTTTTTCGAATATTAATTCAATAATTTTTTATTAATTAATTAAAAACTAACTTTCTCACCTAATAGTTCTTTATAGTAGTTGTAATTGTTAGGTCGGGAACTAAATATTCATACGATAATAAAAATAAATATTACTAAACAAATAAATATTCTTAAGTTAAGTAAAAGTACATATAAATTAAGAAATAAATATTCCTACAATAAGAAAAGTAATTAATTAACAAATTAATATTCTTAAGATAATAAAAGTATTAATTAACCAATTAATACTCTTAGGCTAAATAAGAGCACCTATTAACAAATTAATATTGTTAAGATAATAAACGTAAATATTAATTAACAAATTAAATGGGATTCATCTTAAAAAGTATGTAATTTTTTAAATCAATTTTCCTAGCATTTGGTCGCCATTACCCTCGCCTCCCCCCCAAAAAAGAGGACTAAACCAGGAAATTTTTAAATTTCTATTAAACAAAAAAGAAACTAGGTTGATGAGATAGGTTAAAAGAACGGCAAAATGAAAGAAAAAAGAATGAACCCCCTTCTCACCCCATTGAGAGTGAGCTAGTGATCGTTTCTTGATGGATGTCCCCCCCTCCACCCCATGGGAAGCATCCTTCCCCACACAAGACACTCCAGCAGTCCTTTTAAAGTTTACTCGTGCCTGGCCCCAACAAGAAGAATTCAACAGTGCCATCTGGTGCCAGTGTAGGAAGTTCGGAAGAAAGCAAAAGACATTAACGCCTAACTTCGATTAGGAAGAGAGGGGGGGGGTCCGTCGATATATCGGCTGTTATAAACGAGAAAATCTTTCTGTAGGGAAACAAAAGGAAAGGGGGAAGAAAAGTTTCTTCTCCGTGGAGCAATCACTAAACATCCATCAATAATGCTGACCTCTTGATGATCGGACCGAGTTACTCTAGGAGACTGATCACAGCGAGTTGGAGACAGTATACACAATCTTTGGTACAACAGGGCGGATAAAAGTAGTCCCTAATGGTCCGTCTAGTTGTGATCCAGAACAGAATAAATAGATCCCCCATTGCTTCTAAGTTTGAGGTGGCATTTCCTCTGCAGAGTATGAAAATTGATGGATTGATCTGGGGGTCAAAAGATCAATATCTGGAGAAGAAGGCTGGGGTTGAGGTTGTTGTCTTGATGTTAGGAAACCTTCAATATTGATTCTGAGGAAACTGGAAACATTTTAAAACTATCAGAAATATTTCAAAGCTCAAGAAGGGAAAAAATGAGTTATGGTTTTATACTTTGTTTCAGTTGGAACGGATAGATTCTATTCAAATGGCTCTTTTAAAATGTACATTAGTAGTCCAGTAAAATAATGCTTTTCGAGGGGGAAAAAACTTTCTTTATTGGCCCAGTTTTTGACTATTGCCAAAATAGTCTCCCTTAATTAGAATGTGACTTGGTAAGGGAGGAGGAAATATAAGTTTTAATACTTTTACTCCGCTCTTAAATGGAAAACTATTAATCTGAGAGAAAATGCCTAAAGATTACATATCTTAAAAATACTTATCAATTGATCTATAAATCATAATTTAATTGGATCAATTACCAAGTTTGAGAAATGAAAAATATCTTTTTGCATATTAGTATTTTCTTTCAATTTGAATGAGACTTTTGAAGTCCGTGTTAAGGTAAGGAATGGTAAAAAAGTCTTATCAATATTTCTATTATTTTTAAAAAAATTAACATTAGTCGATTTTTTTTTTTGAAAAATACCAATAAGTACATTTTTGTCAGTCAGAATTCAAGAGCAGAAAAAAAGTCAAGTCTAAAAATGTTGCTCTACGATTCTAAATAATCCCCTAATGGTCGATATTCAAAAGAATAAGAATAAAGATTACATTTGAAGAATAAAGATTACATTTGTCTCAATCATCAAGATTGAAATGATTTTCCGTAGATGGTTATACTGGAGAACTTACTATTTTAAGGTTACTTACTATTTTAAGGAAGCAATTACTTCAAAGAAGCAAGACTTTTTTTTTCCTTCGAATTTAATTTTTTTTTCAAAATATTTCAAATTCGTGGAATATTTTTTTTTTCTTCTTTTTCTGTCTTTGAATTCTGCTTGGTATAACAGCGCTTCTGATAGGTAAATTTTGATAAGCTTCTTTTTCAAAAAAGTTGAATTTTTTAAAAAATAATGCAGCTAAAGAATAATTTTAAAGATTTTGCGGAAATTTCAGAAAAAATAATAAATATTTTCTTGAAAAAAAATTATACCTGAATGGAGTAAGATATTATTACGTTTTCTAATTTATTATTTGGATCTTTTTAACAACCAAAACATTTTATTTAAACATTTCGTCTTAGATTAATAGCTGTCGATCTATATATGATAAGCCACTGTTAAATCATTTACCACTCCAGGCTTATCCGGTAACACATCTGATTGCAAATTTAAAGACCCATTTTAGGAAATTAGCTCAATAAATTAAGGTTAGAATTGCTATATCTACATTATACCACTTTGTTATTTTTCATCGAATCATCGTAAACTTGAAATTCGAGCATTGTGTGAGTTCTGAAATATGCTGAAGAAACTTAATTTTTTTACTGAAAGAAGGAAATTAATTTTAAACATATTTATCTGAAAAATAGGCTTATTTGATCCCTTCATTTAATCAGTTAACCCGTAAACCAGGATAGCTTGGTTGGGCATTGCGTTGGAGTCGTACTCCTGGGGTTGCGAGTTCGAAACTCACCAGCCAAAGATTCCCCGAGTGTGCAGCGGCTGGCGCTCATTAAATCTGTCGTGGTTTGCAAAGTCGGGAGTAATACCACTGGGGGTACTAGGTCAGAGGTGATTGTCCTCTGTTCCAGATCTAAATTATGATCCGAGATGAATGAATGAAAATGCATGAATGAAGTCCACCCCCTAAAAAGGGTGGTGATGTCGTACTCTTAGCCCTAGATGGCGCTACTTGTAAAACCAGAGACTTATATCTCCGACTTAAAATCTGCTGATGTATCAGCGGGGCTTGTCCATGGCAAGTGCCATAATAACAGCAACAACAATCATTTAACCATATAATATTCCAATTTTTTTCTAGTTATAACATATTCAAGTCTTTTGAGATTGGCTTCAGAAAACAGACTGGTTCAACTTACTTAATAAAGTTAATTTGAATAATTAATTAATGTGGTTCATTGATTATTAATAAGCTGATTAAGATGCTTAATTTAACGTAATACATACTTTAAGACAGAAACATGATAAAGGTTAACATATAAATACATGTGATTTAGATTTAGTATGTTAAATACATATGATTACGATTTAGTATCTTAAAATACATATTTTAAGATACTTAATTTAAGATAAGGTACTGAAAAATCCTTGTCTTATGGAAAAAATAATCGAAACTTATGCCAACCTACATACTTCATACAAAAGTCGATGAATTTGTTGGGAAACAATCTTCCCGTGTCTCTAGAAAAGATATGACAAGATAAGTAAGTGTCTGCTCTACAAAATTACAAATGTGTTCTGAATTAGAATATTATTTGATTTTTCAATTAGGACATATATTCATAATACTAGACATAACTAAAAAGTTAGAAATATATCCCATAGAATTTAACCAATAAATTGATGTATAATTATTCATGAACTAATCATTTGTTTAAACACAAAGTTTATTTTACTTTATTACTTATAATCACAGTTTCCCGATTTCAGAATCGTAAATGTGAGTGGTCATCTCTTCCTCGAAAGTTCCGAAACAATAATTCTATGCAAATGGTTCCTTTAAAATGTGCATTTTAAACAAGATGCTAGCCATTATCTTAGCAATAGCGATGGAACACCTCAAATATTCTAAACTGACTTGCAAATGTGGTAATTATTTAATCTTATATAAACCGTTTTCCAATTATTGCGTGCAGATGCATATAAGAGAGAATACGCGATCGTGCATGAGCGTGTGTGTGAAACAAATGGAATCAGGTTATTTATTTTAATTTTGTACTTTTTGTACTTTTTTTTAATTTTAATTTTGTACTTATTTTTGTATTTACTTTTTAGAAATCTTGTCAGATAACCTTTATTGTACATATTAATAAAACTTTCTTAAATAAAATTCTTAGATATCTTTATCGTTACATATGATATTTAACCTCTTAACAATCGGATAATTTTCAAGAAAACATTCATAAAAGTGTGTTTTTTATTTAAGAAAATTAAATAAAAAATAGGCGTACAATCTACATATACATTCAATCTTTAATATTTGATATTTTTAGACTGAAATTTTAAAAAAATTAAATTTTATGAAAAGTCAACATTCAAGCTTTCTTTAACTGAATGTTAGTTTTCCAGCTAAAAACGAAAATTTAAGAAACGCGTCTTTTAAACATTAAAAGATAATTTTATTAACCACTTAACTGTTTTGCTAGTATGCCAAACGTGCATCTATTTATCGATTTTTGATAATTGTACGCAAAAAAACCCGATTCATAACGATTATAATTGAATGTTAAAGTCACTTCGAATACAGTGATAAGTCAAGTATTTAATAGATTTCCATTTGAATCAAAATAAGAAAATATACCGAAAATATAAGGTGTCATCTTATTAGATAGTAAAGTAAATAAAACGGTTAAGTGGTTAATCCTACGTCTAATATAAATAAAGATAAGTTAATTTTTCTTGTGTGGTGAATTTCAAAGCATGAGATACAGTGGCCAACGCCCCAATCAGGACAATAGCACCGAATTTCCTTCCTGCATCTCTTATTGTTTTCGTCTCTTCTGGAACATCAAACTTTGCACTCCATAATGAACACAATACTAAGATACATATTTTAACACAGAACACAAATCACGCGTATTCCACTGGACCATGTGTAACGAAGTAACTGGACGGGTTCTGGGTTAAGATTGCAAAATACATATCACAAGTAACCACGTTCGATAAGTGCTACCACCTGGTCGAAAATAATCTGCAATTACATTTAAAATAGACTATTAAGGCCATCTAGTGTATAAAATAAAAAATAAAATGACTTCAGGGCAAAATAAATGAAATGTTTTTAATCGTATTGTCGCTTTAATTTTGAACACCCCAGCCCGGCAATATCACGGGCGAGAGAAATGGAGGTCCTTCCCAATAATGAAATTAGGCTTAACAAGTTTTCGGCCGATTATTTCAAACGATTTTGTTTATTTTTACAGCGTTTGATGTATTTAAAATTTAAAATTGTTAATTAATCGATTTTTCTGATTGAATTTGAAGTAATTTCGAATTAAAATAATACAGAATAAAGAAATTTCTAATCTGAATTGCTTTCCCCAACTGGTGTAGAAAAATCACGCATTTTACTTGCTCATTTTTGGCTTTGAAAATTCAACACTAGAATAATTTTTTGATCAATTAGTTATAATCAATAATTAATATATAGAATAATTAATTGAACAATCAGTTATAATATGTAATTGTCAGGCAGGAATAACATGGTTGATATGGCGTTGGATTCGCATTTCTTGGGCTGCGAGTACGAGCACTATACATAGAAAGAAAAATAGAAATTGCCAGGAAATTCGCTTTTTTTACCGTTTAATATTGTGATTCTGTCATATTTATATTAATTGTAATTATTTAATAAAAAGTAACTAAAATAAAATTTTCTTTATTAACTTATGTAGGAATTAATTTTAAAAAATTGTTTTTTTATATATTACTTGTTTTTTTTTCTATCAATTGAGGAAAGCGTGTTTAAAATACAATCTGAATTTTGAATACCATCATCACATGCAAGAGATGAATCGCCAAATAATTCACCAAGATTGGCACAATCGATCAGTAAAAATTTTACATTACACCAAAGCCTGAGATTTCGTATCTATGGTACGTTAACGGATTGCTAGGTGTTCTCTGGCTTGATAAATATTATCAGAGATTAGGCTAGAATCTTTTGGGATTACCACTCCCATTGCTTTACTTATCAATTTGGTTTCAAGTTTAGTTTGAGTGTTTGTTTACAATTCATATTAGTTTCAAGTTTCCTTTTGTTGCTCCCAAAACTTTAAATTGTTGTTTTGGTGGTAAAGAAAAATTGCAAAGTGTACATTTTGAAAGCTTGTTCAAAAGGTCAGAATGACACCAGAATTTTTTTTTCAAATTTCTACAAAGAGAGATAATTATATATTTTGACGAAGATACTACATATTTTACTTTTTTCTTAATTCTATAAATTTTGAATCCTGTTGCATTCGAAAAATGATTAAATGTATTCATGTTTCATGTTTTTAAAGTTACAAATTAGATTATATTCCTGTATCTCACATTTTCAGAAAGTCATCTTTGCCATGATCCAAAACGAGTATTAAAAACAAAAGTAAAAAATTCAGATATTTTATACAATATTTTCCAATTTTTTTTAAATATTTTATTTCATGTTTTAAATCTATGTTTATCTTTTAAATGGAAAAAAGTAATAGCACACAACATTTTTTGCAAACACTTTTGTCTGATAGTTATAAAAATACGAATAAATAATAAAAAAACATACTTCCTATTATGATATTGTCTCTATTCGAGCCAATTTGTCGAAAATTATTTGAAATATAAATAAAATTTTATTTCAAAAAAATCAAGGCTATTTATATATTTCTTCCATTAGAAGTATTAAAAATCACTTACTTTTGCAATCAAAGATAAATATTTGCATTTTTTTAGCTCTACGCAGTATTTGTGCTGGAATTATTTTGCCTTAAATAAAAAAAAAACCTTTAACTTACATTTAAACTAAATGTACAAAACTTTTTCATACATATCCATCGAATATTTCTAAAAGCAATGCTTATTATTTTTTTAAAAAAATGAGAAGTAATCCAAACAAAAAAAATCATGGATTTCTTTAGAATGTTGGTAAAAGCTCTATTGATTGTTCTAAAAAGAAAGAAAGCGATAAATACAGAAATTCTAAAAAAATCGTTTGCAAAATATTTCGAAGAATTTCGTCATACATTACTTGAGTTGTTTTTTTAAAAAAAACTTGAAAATATGTTTAAGAGTTATTAAAGCGTGAACCTATTCGAAGAAAAATTTTTCTAAATATTTCGAAATAGCAAATAAAAAGAACTATTTAAAAAACCATGTTTAAAAAATAGCTAAAAAGCAAACTTTTTCAAAAAGTAGACTTTTTCTGACTATAAAAAAGCCTTTTTATTGTTCTTTTTCCACCATTTTCAAATAGGCTGTTTAAATGGCTTTTTATACATCTAAAAAAGAAAACTAACAATTTTATTGGAAGTCAAAATAGGCCTAACTTATGAAAAAAAAATACAACCATTCTGCTATTACATATCATTAGATAAATAATCAATAAATGTAAAATGAATACCTTTTAAAGTAAAGATACTTTTTATATTTCAACAATTAGAGAGGTGAAAACTCCTTTCTCAAATCAGTTTCCTACCATATTATTCAGATTATTTTTGGTATATTTAACTATTTCATTAAATATCCTAATTCTTCTAAATCTGAGGGGTGTGTCATTCAAAGAAGCTCGAATATGTCGATAAATCTTTGAGTAATTCAAATACTATTCTTAGACACGAAAAGGAAACAGCTATATTTGCTGGCTTAAAAAGATAAAACAATAGAAATTAACTCATAAAAAAAGAAAAATATTTTAAATTCCTCATTCTATTATAGAAATGAAAAAAACATAATTTTCTTAATGGTAACTCTATTAACAGCAGCCATAATAATATTGTTGTAAATTACTCATAGAAATGCCTTTCAAAAGATGTAAAAATAAGTAAAAACAGAAAATGAAATCTAAGGTCGCAAATTTCAAGTTATCATGTGAGAATATTATTATTTTTAAGGGATTATTTGTTTTAATTAATTTAAGTCATTAACCATTTTAAACCGGTTTGAAAAAATTACGAGACTTCTCTCTCTCTCTCAAATGATAACATTTTTAAACTTTCACTTTCAATTTTTCTAGCTGGCAGACAAGGTTTTGCGGCTTGACCAATTTTAAGATTAAAAAAAAAAAACTAGTAATTTCAATGAAAAGTTCACTATTTCTGGAAGCTATTGTATATGTGGTAAAATACGACGAACGTAATGCAAATTGAGAGTAAAATTCTAATTTTTACAGTATTTTGAGAAAGGCAATCAGTAAGATTGCGTTTATAATATCATTAAAGAATAAATATAAGTCGTGTTTCACAAAATTGTGATAGTTTTCTGAGCGCGAGATTAATTTATTAGAAGTAATAAATCGTACTGCCAATAATCAAACTGGCAGATGGTGTCATTTCTTAGAAACGACAAGCAAAAAGGAATTGATAATAAATTTAATTAAATATCTCAAACAATACTGCGAAAACAAACCTCAAATGCCATCGCCAAGGGGACTCGATATCTATCAATGAAAAAACGAATATTTCTTGCCTTCGAATTTCGGAGACATCAAAACCCACTAACTAAAACAACATCATGTCCTCACAAGATAAAAAATGTTGAAGAAGGGTGAAATACAATAGAAATTGAAGAAAGCTTTTCAATTTATTTGACTTAGCACTTTTTGTTGTTACTTATGCATCTGTCATGAAAAAAAAAGTCCCACTGACGAAGTCAACAATTTAAGCCCAGTAGCTTCTGAGATCAAAGACCACTGAGCATACGAAGGCAGAAGTCTCAATTTATCTCGTATGAAGATGACACTCATACACTTCCTTGCACGACCCCCCCCCGTAAGGAGGGGCTCTTACGAATACCTCACGGATAAAACACAAGGTAGAGAACAACTGTATTTGAACCAGGACTCAAAACTGGGGCCTCCAGTTTCCAGGGGAGAGACGGTATCCCGATGCCAGGACGCCATCAAAAATTCTGACTCCAATGGGCGCGGTTGGGATTTGGTATGTTTCTAATATAATAGTGTTACTTTTTTAGCGTAGCGGGTTCAGACTGAATGGACTTGACTTGAGGACAGCACAAACAAATTTATTTACAGCTATTTACAGGATGACTTGAGAAAGTAAAACTTCAGATAAAAACAATCCAGCAGCCAACAGTCACTAACAGTTTAAATACATGTCTTACGCGCAATAAACACAGACTGCAAAACAGCTATCATATAGCACAGTAAACAGTAAGTCATAGCGAGCTCAATAATACAGCGTAAACGCAGCTCACTAATAACAAGCAAGAAAAGTAATCATCTCGCATAACGAATTGCTACTCTTTCAAGAGGAACTACCAAATTGCGGCAACCCGCCGCTTATATAACCGAGCGAGAGAATTCCCATAACCCCTCGAAGCTTCGTAAAACACCGTGAACGATCGAGCGGCTACCAGAATTTTCCATTCTCTAAATTGACTCGGCTGACACCAAGTTCTTCGTCAACTGTCGCCAACGCTATCTCCTTCGGTGCGCTTTCGTGGCGCTTACTATCTTGTTATATCTTGTATTATCATTTAAATTAACCTTTATCAACTAAACTAATTATTCAATAACATTTATTTAAAAATCATTAAAATCTTTAAATCAAGGTAGATTTTAATAAAAAAACTATTCGTCTTTTTGAATTTTACTGTGTATCTCAAGAGATTCAAAATATACCTGTGAAATTCAATAAACGTATGCGCAGTAAGAAAAAATACAATATAGAGGCTTGTATTTATCCAGTAAAAGCAATTACTTCACCGACGGAACAGCATGTTTTAGTCTTTCTACACATGCACTACCTACTTGCCGTCTTATAACTGGCCAAGTATAAACCCGGCATATTATAAAACGTTATCTAATATTAATACTATAATACTAGTTAATATAAAGCAGTAGTAAGTTATTGTAATCTAAGGCCAATAGGTAAAGCGAGATAAAACCTAATTTCAACATGTGTATCCCCGTTTAAAAAAACGTTTGAAAGATTTAAATTCATTAAAATCTGCGCCAACAAAATATTTCGCCAATTTGGCGATTTCAATTTTTACACTATTTTTAAAATTTAGCGAAATTTTTTCTTGGCGCATTTCGGTTGCAATTAAAGACAAATTGTACTCGAAAATTATAAAACTAAGCTATTTTTTTTATCCTTTTTTCTCAAGAAAAAAAAATGGAAATTCTCACTATTATTATGACAATTTCAATTATTTAGATTTTTAAATCCTGCAAAAAGATATCCGAGATTTCACTATTTCTTATAAGAAGCCAGAGACACAATTCAGTGGATATAATTCTTCCAATCCAAATCGTGGCAGCATGACTTCCCTGGAGATGGACTCGAATCTTAAGCGGAATGACACAGCGAAAATGACGTGACTAGCGTTCTTGCTGCAGTTCGACCTCATCAAACATTAATGGGAAGCATCAAATAAAGAAAACATAGTTGCATTTCCTTCGATTCACTCGTATGCCTCTACTCAGAGATATGTGTGAGAACGAGGGTATTTGTTTTTTATCTTCGGATGTGAATTTCTTTTTGTTTTATTTTGCACTATCCGCCTTGGACGACTAGTTGATTCACAGGGACTAATAAATACTGAAAATTTAATTTATGTAACTTTGTTTCATCTGGATTTCCTTCCATTCACTGGTATGCTTCAATTCAGAGAAATTTAGTACAATGGTATTTTTCCCTTTCATTTGATACTATCCACCTTAAACAACTTGTTGATTTTCTTAGATAATAAAGCTTTTGATAATAAATTTCTTAGATAATAAAGCTTAGATAAACGCACTTAAGTCATCTTTAAAAATAATGCATAGCAATTAAACGCTTGGAGCCTTTAACGAATTAAAAATTAAGTGCATGAAACCTCTCACGCATTCGAATTAAATGCATGCAGCCTTTCACGTATTCAAATTAAGTAAATGTAGCCTTTCACACATACAAATTAAATAAATGCAGTCTTTCACACATACAAATTAAATAAATACAGTCTTTCACACATGCCAATTAAGTAAATGCAGGCTTTTACACAAGCAAATTAAGTAAATTTAGCCTCTCACACATTAAAATTAATTAAATGCAGCCTCTTACACATTCAAATTAATTAAACGCAGCCTCTCACG
>JAOUZG010019144.1:5302099-5327596 GCA_026289955.1 Argiope argentata
AATTAAATGCACGGAACCTTTCACGCATTCGAATTAAATGCACGGAATCTTTCATGCATTCGAATTAAATGCATGAAATCTTTCACGCATTCGAATTAAATGTATGGAACCTTTCAAGCATTCGAATTAAATGCACAGAACCTTTCACGCATTCGAATTAAATGCACGGAATCTTTCATGCCTTCGAATTAAATGCACGGAATCTTTCATGCCTTCGAATTAAATGCTTGAAATCTTTCACGCATTCGAATTAAATGCATGGAACCTTTCAAGCATTCTAATTGAATGCATGGAACTTTTCACACATTTGAATTAGATGCATAAAACATCCGTTAATATTTTTTAAAATTATTTTACACCCTTTATTATGATGTAAACTATTTTGAAGAATTCCGTTAAAAAAATGTTTAACTTCATATAATTCGTGATGCCAACTTTTACAATTTAGAATCAAAAATATTTATAACTATTCAGATAAAAAAGAAACGATATCCATGTGGATTTTTTTTTGTTTCCAGTTCATTTGCTCGATTTAGAAAATAGTGTGTTAAATTTCTCTTTGTATGAAGCAAGAGCAATCAAACAAATAATTTAAAAATCCTAAAAAAATGTCAGCAGAAATTTTACTGAATAATATTAGCTTAAGGAATAGAAATGCTTCGCTTTCTTACTAATTCGAGAAAATTATCTTAGTATCCCGTAAAATTACTATTTAGAATATTTCAGACAAATTTTCAAAACATATGAATTATTATTTTTGTAATTCTGTTACTTATGGCACCTTACAAGCTCGCTGATATATCAATTAGCGATTTTAAGCCGAGTGAATGTTTGTTTTTTCAACTGCGCCAACAGTACAACTTAGCTACTTTATGCGGCTCATTCGTTTGCACAGCCCCCTTTTACAAGGAGGCACATTCACACATCTAACAGATATAACATATAAGAACAACCATGCCCAAACCGGGACTCGAACCTGGGACATGCATATCGCGGGGTGGATGCGCTATCCTAAGGCCAGGACGCAAGCATTAAACTTTGCATGTATAGACAAATCGAATCAAAGGAAGAGTTTCAATATCCATAAAGACTGTGGCAGAATATATATTTTTGAATCTTTATAAAATGTTATTCAAGCAGGGTACATTTTGTTATCCGTTACTTAGCGTTGTCCTTATATTCTTACTTTCAAAAGTTAGACATATAAATAATCTTTTGAAAAACTGTTGAAATAGAACAGTTATAAAAAAGAACATTCGGCGTTGGAGATATTGGTATAATCTGAAAATTTCCAATAAACCCTTTATCGTGGTGATCTTGGAAATAATGTGAAAATCACAGAATAAATTGAGCACACAGTAAGTTAGACTTAATATTAATAACGTATTTGGGTGATTTGGGTGTAATTTAAAAAGTTCTAAATACGGAGACCATAAGAATAACAAAAGAATAAATTGAAATCCGATATGCATATTTCATTGTATCATGTCAGAATATCATTTCTTGAATGGCCAAGCACCACGTGCTCGTGCAAGTGAAATTATATTTTTATCCATACTAATCGAATGGGTCCCTTTAGTATTGCAAACGACCCAAAAAAACATTGTCTCGCATTTATTGTTTAAAAAAAATATCCCATTTCCTATTTATTTCATTTCATATAATTCCGTACTCAAAATGACATTTTTTTAGGTTTTATTTGGTGTAGTCAATTTATTTTTTTAGTCATAGCTTTTGTAAAAGCGATGGTAACACGTTATTAAAAAGCTGACTTTTTGAGATGCTTGTGCAGATAATAAAATGTTTATTTTTCTCCCATGGATTTTTATTGTTGCCAAAAACCTCAATCCAAAAAACAACATCATGTTCTGACATAACAAGTAACATAATATTTTGTTTGTCTGAATTTTGTGCTTAAAAAGCAATCAATAGTTTTGGAGTAGTTTAGAGCAGGATTTAATTTTAATGAAGAACTAGATTTTTAACTAATCTTAATCAAACTAATCTGATAGATTTATTAAAGCAACCCTCTTATAGGGGAGGAAGACATCTCAGAATAAAATGACCTATAATTATCATGTAGAGTTCATGCTAGATTTCCGGTTGGGTACATTAAAGATGAGGGTGGGGAGGTTCAGTTACTATCATTTCCATGAGAATAAATATCGTTCACGTGAAAGATTCCACGGACTATAGTTAACCCTTTACTGTATGAATTAATAAAGCGTTGAAAAAATTGTTTCAAAGGTAAAAATAGCTTTATTTAATTATCAATAAGACATTACAAGAAAAATAATTAAAAGGTTTTATATTTTGGTTTTATTTTACGGAACCATATATGGGCTCGCATATGATATAAAAATCAGGTGAAAAGCGGAAAAATTATCCATCGAGAATGATGAATATATCGCCTGCATGAAAACATTTTCTTTATCAAAAAGTACTAACGTTTTACTCTGTTATCGTTTTTTGAAAATGAATCACTCGGACTTCAATTCTGCTTTTTCAACCACTTGCACAAAAGTGTGGTTATTTAAAAAAATGTCATAAAATCTTTAACAATTTTTTGAGTTTATTATTCCTAAATATATATTTTATGGATTAAAATAGTTTGAATTATTTTATAATGCTTAATTTTGTGATAAAATTGAATCAAAATCCAATGCCTTATATAAACCCATTTGCTGTAAAGATTTGATGGCCAGTTCTATCGTGTTGATGGTAATTCAACTTGTGTTGGATATGTGGAAGGAATAGGTAATTTAGACTATGTTAGTAATGGACCATAGAAGTCCCGTTTCCAAGTTAGGATTTTAAGTGCAAACAAACAATAAGTAGTGAAATTTATTATTAATTTTTAGCATATAGAATGTTGTGTATTATCGTGATCGTTATTAAATACTTAAATTTAAATATCCGCTTGTTTATCTAAAGGATGTTTCTAAAAAATCTTTTGGAATTCAGTTTTTTTATCTCTGTTATTTACGATGAGAATTAAAATTCGGATTATTAAATTTCTCTGATTATTAAAAGAAACCAGCCTTATTTTTAAGCTAATATCAAAATACTTCATAAACATTTATTAAAAAATTCACTGAAATTCCTGGAAAATAATCAAGATTTACATCTTCCACATAATAAAAAAAACAGGGAAAGTTTTTTTAACTACCTGTCACTTGCACTTTGTTAAAAACAAAGCAGACACCCAAGTTTGCATTCAAAATTATTTTTGCCTCCATTTTTTTTACCTAAATCTCCCTGTATACATTTTTTTGTATTTTTATCTGTAATTTTTTTCCTTACCGTGTCTTAGTTAAGAGTCTTTTTGTTGTACTTTTCAAGTACTCAATTTTCTAAGCTCGTGCCCATGCTCTTCATACTAGAGATATTTTTTTATTTATTTCCTTATTGTATCTCCTACCCCCTGTATCTTGAATCCAACCTTTTATTTACTCTTGGATTTGATTTTTTTTTCTCTTTCTTTTTTCTTTACACTCTGTTGGCCTGCCAAACACAATGTTCTCGGACATCTCTCTATCCGTTTTTTTAAGAGGACAAAAGATTTCCGTTATTTTTACTCAAGCAATTTTTTTACAGTTTGTCAATTGTTGTGTGTATACATGCTTTAACTAACAGGCCTCGATGGTGTGATGTAGAGTGTCCTGTGTTTCATCTTTACTGAAATATATATTTAAAAAAAGTTTAGCCCAGCGATAAAAGAAAAATAAAATAAAATTTTAACTGTCATTTTGAAAAATACATTGTTTGTATACCTTGCAAAATATGGCACACAATCAAACTTCTTTTTGTAAAATATTATTATAAAACTTAATAACCGAGAATCTTGATTGATATCAAAAAATAACTATTAGATTCTATTAATTAGTATTTTCATGTTTTTTACCCTATGGTTGCATAATTTTTAATATAACTATTCAGATGCAATGTTTTCAAATAAGTTCAAATATTTAAGGCGATAGGGACCTTTAAAATGTCTTTATGCAATTTTCACCTTAGCAATTCGAAATTTTACAGTCATTAAAAGTAACACTATAGAAGATGACACACAATATTTTAAAACATTATATTAATTTATTTATGAGTTAGGGGGTTTAATATAATATAATACTAGCGATAAATAACGGTAAGAAAAATGTTCCAGGCGCTCCAAATCTGTTCGAAAGAGATCCAAATTTTATTATTACTTATTCCTACCATTTTGAAACAAAAATTGGGATTACTTTTGTAGTTTGATTACTAAATATCAAAATTAAACAATGTAGTAACTCAAAACTATTTAAACTTTTTTTAAAAAATTAGTAATTTTCACTTATTATATTGGTTAATTTTGATATTTTGTAATGAAATTTCAAAGTTAATCCCGAATTTTTGTTTCAAAAGGGTTAGAGAAAGTAATAATAAAAATTGGGGCCCTCTCGAACAAATTTGGAGCGGCTGGAACATTTTTCATTAACCTTATTTATCGCTAATATTATATTATATTAACCCCCCTTACTCATAAATAAATTAATATAATGATTTAAAATTTTGTGTGTCATCTCCTATAGTGTTACTCTTAATGCATGTAAAATTCCGAATTGCTAAGGTGAAGGGTGCAGAAAGTCATTTTAAAGGTCCCTGGTCGTCTTCAATAAATATTCGTTAAAAATTATGGGAATCGCAGCTGGAGTGTTAACCTGTTGCCTCGGTAATTCGTCATATCCGGTTAACAGGTTAAAAGCGCAGGCTATAATTCTTGCCCTGCTTTTTAAATAATAATTAGGTTACTTTCTGTCTTAACCTTTTGCCGTCGGAAAAGTAATTCGATACATAATTATTCAATGTACAAAAGCTCGTTTATTGTTCCAAATGTGTGTGTGTTAAAAATTGAATTTCTCCGGCTTTTTCCCCATTCCGTAGGTATTTTCAGTAATCAACATCGAAAAAATATATAAATAACATGTCAAAATGATGCACGATCTTGAATGGCGCGTAAGAGTTACCATCGAATGCAAAGTGTTAAAAGCGTATCCTCTCTTACAAACTCGCAGTCTTCAAGTGTAATCAAATTTTAACAGCAAACTAACAAACATTCAGATTTCGTACTTATGTTAAATCTTACAATCTAAAATGCTGTTTGTAATTTTTACAATGCTTGGCTGCTCACCATGTAAGCCCTCATTCATTTCTGGAAACAAATGGGAACGGTCTTCTTGAAACTTTCTTTCAGACTCTGTTTAGGATCTTATCGTAAGCCCCCAACGCGCATAAAATTGTGAAACTTCTTGCATGTTGGCTGTGGTGTCAACAATAACTAAGAAAGATTGAAACTTGACTTCAATCTAGCATTTTTATGGAAATCTTTGAGTTAAGTTCAGTATAATTTAAGATATGAGGAAATGACATTTCCTATTATTTTGATCATTGTCGTTTCCCTTGGTAGGGAATGTTATCTCCATCGTAATCCCAAGGGAATTGGATGCAAGGCGTATTATAATTTAATCCTCAAGATTCAGCTTAAGTTTCTACCTCCATGCTTTTCTGACAAGATTCATTAGATTACCCTGAATACTTAGGTAAGGCAGGGGGAATTCTTTTACATGTGTTTTTCAATAACAGATGAGAAAACGCTATGAAGAAACAAATGATTGAAATAGTCACAACCGTGCTTGATAAAATTAATTTAACGTCCCGTTTTGAAGCTAGCTTTAGAATATTCTGGAACAAACTTCGCAGTTTTGAAGCTCATTCAATGCTTTCATTTTTCTATTTTATATTCTAAAACAATTATTATTCCATTCTAAAATTTAAGAAAATCCGCTTATTTTCTGCAGAGTTTACATGAGAAATCAGAGAATGAAATCTGAAACCTACAAAAAGCAACAAGCAATTCGATAGTTTAATCAGATAGTAACATTTTAATGACAAATTAAAGTCATAGAGATTGAATTATTAAAAGGTTTCAAGCAGCCAATAAACAGAAGAGATAAAGTACTTTTAAAAGAATAGGATTTTAATATTCATTGCAGTATGATGTCAAAAAATAAATGTTAATATTCAATAATAACAAGTTATTTGAAAAATATGTATTGAAGTAAAATATAACTAATATTTCCGACGAGCATCATGATCACCAATGGAAACTATCATCAAAAGTGGAGCTCAAACGTCGTTATACAATGTAACAATTGGAAATTGTCTGCATCCATTCATCTATCCAAAATTTGCTATCATTGATTTCCTTTTTTTATCATGTCGGAACATGATATTGTTCTTGGGATGAGGTTTTTGGTGTTAACAAAAATCCATAGACTAAAAATTAAAATTTTATCATCTGCACGAGCATCTTGAAAATTCGGCTTTTAATAAAGCGTTGCCATCACTTTTACAAAAGTTCTGATACAAAAAAATAAGTTAATTTCTACAGCAAATAAAACATAGAAAAATGTAATTTTGTTGACGTGATTATATGAAATGAAATAAATAGGAAATGTTATATTTTTTTAAACAATCAGTGCTAGACAAAGCATTTTTGGATCGTCTGCAATACTAAAGTGACTCATTCAATGAACCGATTAAAATGAATAGAAATATAATTTAAGTTGTACGAGCTTGGCCGTTCAAGAAATGATGTTCTGACACGTTACATTGAAATATACATAGAAAATTTCATTTTAATCTTTTTACTATGTTATCCTATTAATTTCTCATAATTAATATTATCATTATTTTGCTTTCACCTAACAAAATAGTTTTAATGAAAATTTTATGAAATAACCTTTTTCAATCGTTATAATTAATACATGTTTATATCACAAATTGATATTTCTAAGTAGCAAGGCAAATTTCACTAAATAACTAATTAATTAAAATAATCTTGTCTCTCAATTTGTTTTATACTTTAACGCAATAATTTTTCCCAACATAAATGGGGAAACCTTTTTATATCTTTAAAACTTTTATACCTAAAAAATATAATTTTATAACTTTTTAAATGATAAATAGATTATTCTTTCTTAATTTCATTCAGAAATGATGATTGCCAAAAATATTTTTTTACCTGAAAATGTAATAGAGAATAAAAGCAATACGATATTCTATTTCGTAACTTTAATATCCAGATTATTCTCAATATCTCCCCCCTTCCAATTCATAATATACAGTTTTCTAATTATTTACCATTCAAAATCAAATTATTCAGTTTCGTTAAATTCTGCCACAGTCTGCTTTCAATTTGGTCCTTTGATTTATTTTCAGGTTCATTTTTCTAAACTTTTCAAAAGCTTTCATTCAGAAAATTTAGATTGAATTCCGGATTATCAAATAAATTTCGTGTTTTCTAATTAATTTCGAAGCTATTGAACGGATTACGATTCACTTTTACATAATTATTTCTATATTAGCATTTGATTTCGAATTTCGATTCGCCATCTTATTTCTCCTTTGAAACTTTGAATCGAATTCTGTTTGAAAAAATTCTATTTTCCAGAATTAATACGATTTCAATACAAATATAAAAGATTCTTCATAGGCACAAATTTCAGATTCTATTTTTAATGTTAAAGATTAAAAACTATCAATGTTGATTTAGCAGAAAAAATTCATTCATATATCGATAAAGAATTATTTTGTAAGAAAAGGGAAGTTATAATTACGTTATATCAATAAATTATTTCTGATGTTTTTTGGGCGAGTATTACCGAGAGTATTTAAATTTGAATATCACGCTAAGTATTTAATTCTTTTATCCTTAAGGTGACCAAGGACCTTTAAAATCATATTTTTGCAATTTTCACCTTAGCAATTTGAAATTTTACAGGCATTAAAAGTATTACTATAAGAGATGACACCCACAATTTTGGAGCATTATATAAATTTATTTATGAATTGGGGGTTAATATAATATTATGTTAGAAATAAATAACGTTAATGAAAAAGTTCCAGGCGCTCTAAATTTGTTCGAAAGCGCTCCAATTTTTATTATTACACAGCTAGTTAGATCAAGTGAAAAAATTAAAAGATGCTTGAGCACTTGAAATAATTCACTATTTACCAATGGTGCTTTATGATACCCTTTAAGCACCTTCAATAGCAGAATCAGCACTGGGAGAAAGTGAAGCTATCATGCACCAAATTAGAGGATTCTGGTCTAGGAGTAAAAAAATTCCAATGACCCTTTTGAAATTCTTTCAGATATTTTCCCTATACTATTCATTATAACACTTTACTATTCATTATTAAATGTAGAAATTAGAGTTAGATAGGTACCTTTTTCTGATTGTCGTTGTGAAAAATGCGATATGAGTCAAGGACTTTATACAGGCACTATATACTAAATGCATTATTTTTTTGCATTTGTAAATAATGGAGTTATTAAAAACATGAAGAGAACATGCTCAGTGTATCCATTAATAAATACAAATTAAAATCAACTTATTCTAATTTACATACTTGATATTTAAATTCAAACTTCTTTGAATATTCTAGTGCTAGATTTTTTTAACTGAATGCTTGCCAAAAGCATATAATATTGAAATATTTCTTTACAATATTGATAACAAATTCTCATTTTCAACAGTAATGTGAGCTTAAAAACATCAAAGATATGTTGTTGTTTCTTATGGCACTTACCAAGGACAAGTTCGCTGAGGTAGTCAGCGATTTAAGCCTAACGAGCGTCTCTTGTTTTGTAGCAGCGCCAATTAGGGCCAAGAGTACGGCTTTTGCTACTCACTCATCACATTCGTTTGCACAACCCCTTTTTCCAAGGGGGCACATTCACGCTCCTTCCTGATAGAACGCAGAAGAACAACCATGCCCGAACCGGGACTCACAGAACACGAGGAAGACTTGCTACTCCTATGCCAGGACGCCGGTTCAAAGCGATGCATTTTGTATATTTACAGATTCAACATCGTTGAGTATTTCCGACTGTTCAAAAACCCTGGCATCGTAGAAACAAATTTCCAGTGAATTCATTCAAGTGAATTTCATAACAGTGCTCATAACAATTGCTGAGAATCACTTGTTAATTATCGATAGACTGCTTGTATTATGTTTATATGAACTACATTGGGAATTCTGTTGATGATGGATTCCATGCGACTCAATACTTTAGATAAAAACACGTCAATATTGGAATTGTATGCAAATCACTCCACTGATGATAGAAAACCTATTTCAATGTTAAGACATTCTTTTTGGTCAATTACTAGTAAAAAATTATTCCTGTACCTTTTTATATAAAATTGATTTGTTGTAATGTATTCTATTTTGTAAAAAAAAAACTACATCCTATGAATTTTTAATCATCTATATATATTTCATATATCCACTGCTAATTTGTATAATTAATGAAAATTATTTCCTCATTTGTAATTATTTTATTTATGCAGACTAAAACACACGGTTCCGTTAGTAAATTAGAATTTTTATGGGAATAGCAATCAAATAAATAAGCTCGATTCAATTTTGTTTGAAATTTTTAAATCACGGTTTTTTAAAGGAAATTCTAATTCTAAGATGAAAGTTTGGCAAACTTTAAATGTTTTTGGCGTAATTTAATTAATCAATTTTGTGGATTTAATAGACAAGTTTTGCTTTTTACTAGACATGCCAGAGTGGAGAAATACGACAACATTCAAATTTCGATTTAAACACGAGGGTTTTCAAAAATTGATTAATATTTGGAATGTAAATTCTCAGAGCTTACGACTTTCTTATAATTTGACAAATTCCTAATAATTATTAGGAGGCCATAACACAAAGTATTAAAAACAAATAAAAACCTATTTTAAAAAGTAACGCGATTTTCGTGCTAAAGAGTAATAATTTTTAGTTCTTTTTCAATCTATCCAACCTTCAAATCATTTTTTTTCTCCCAAATTCTACAATACGGGTCATTCTAAATATGAAATCAAAATTTAATTATGTTAAGTGATCAGATGATAACTAAATTCGGAAAGTATTAAAATAATATGTTCGAACAAAAACGACAGCGAAATTTTAAAGCGCAAAAGTGATTTTACGAAATACCAACTTTAAAAACCGGAAACCTGTAAGAAAAAGTAAAAGCTTTTAAAAGAAAAGAAAAAAATAAGAGAAAAAATCGAAAAAATGCTTTGTCTAAGAAAAACAGTGATTTGCATTTTGATACATCTGATTGTTTAGAACGTCAAAAGAAGCTTATATTTTTTATTAAAGCCAACAAAATATAAAAATAGTGGAATTGTTTAATAATGTTAAAATTCATATTTATTTATTTTATATTCAAGTCATTTCTGATCATTTCCGAGAAAAAATCATTTTTTACCTTTCAGCAAAAGAGTAACCTTGATATGAAATCATACTTTCAACAATTCCAGGTAAAGTATTATTTTTTGCCATAACAAAATTTAGAATTTTTATTACATTTTTCATTTGTAAAAAAAAATCTTATATTTTTGCCTAAAGTGAAGGAAAATAAGCACCTATGAATTTTATTTTAGCTATGAATGATTTGCTTTATGCAAATTCTTGTCCAGATTTTATAATCTAAACAATTCCATATTTATAAATAAAACGTCAAACAACTTTATTTACTTTCCTCTTTCAATCTCATTACTACTATATTTCACTTTTCTCTTTCTTCTTCCCCCCTTTTCTTTTATATTGATAAACCTCTCATTTTATTTCTATAACAAACATTATTAAAGTCGATTCTTTTTTCGAAATTCTTTTAATAACCTGCACTTCAAAAATAAATTTGTTTCCAGGAAGTTATTTTGTTATTGAAGAACAAATTCTACACTAACTTTCAATAACTTCAATGAAGCACCATTATTAATATGAAATATATATTGTTGTCTTAAAAATCATTCTTTTCGAACAATATCAATGTTTTTTTAAAGTTCAACAAACTATCATTTTATTTCGCGTTTTCGATTTCAAAAAATGATTACTTAACTATGATGTTTTCCTCTTGAATGTCAGGTACTCAATTTTTCTATAATGGCTGCAATTTTTTTAAGATTTCAGTCTTGAAACCACTCATACATCAATTTCCTTTATCATCCTTATTATTTTTTCCTTTTGTTTTGAAATACTTTAAGAGCCAGGATTTAATGCGAAAAAGCCGTATTGAAAAATCTTTATTTTGTTATGGAAATCAAGCAATCAAACGTATATTCAAAAACCATTGAATTATAAGCTTGATGCTGTTTATCAGTTTGGAATCGTTTGGTATTTAGTGTGTTTATATTTGAAATATATATTAGTATAATCTAGGAATTAATTTCTCTGTTTTATTTCATGACTGTATAAATGAAGATAAATAGTTTGTCGCAATTAAAAAAACATTAGTGATTTGTGTTTTCTATAGAGAAAATACTTTTCAAATTGACTTTTGATATTTTATTCTTTAACTAATGAAGTCGAGTCTTTGATTCATTCTAGCAAAATTATCTTATACACATGCAATATTTTTTTTATATTATATTTAACAAGTACTCGAGTATTATTTTGTTTTTAATCTATATTAATAAAAATGGTTCTCGAAATGCGTTGCTAAGCGCAAAACTAGAGAACGGCTCGACCGATTCGGCTAATTTTTTTAAATATTTTCGTTAAGACCCGAGGATGGTTCTTATGGAGAGAAAAAAATTAAAAAAAACTGCGAGGAAAATAGTTAAAACGACACTTTTCTTACTTTCCCGCCAAAAATCTTCATTTCCATCCCCCCCCCCAACTGAGTAAGGTAGCAGGTAGTAATAAATTATGATTTGTTTAGAAAGAAACAAGCGAAGTCAGTTGGTTTTTATTCATAGATAACGGGATATTTAAAAAAGAAAGAAAATAACTGCTTTTATTATTAGTCTGTATGAATATTTAATCTATGCCTGCTCAAAACAAAATTTGGCCAGGGAAGATAAAAAGTAATAACAAAGTGAAAATAGGGTTTGTAGAAACAAAATTAGTGAAGAAAAAAAAGAAAAGAAAAGGATGTGTGTGTTTCAATATTATTTTCTCTTTGCGTGGCATTTTCCAAGCTGTTTTTAAACTTTCGCAACTCTTGAAAACCAATTGTGTCTTTATTGTTTAGTGTGTTTTCATTTATGAAAATTTGAATCTCATTATTCTATAAAAACGTAGAATTTTAGACCTTTCTCTCCACCATTTAAGTAAAATATCAATTCCGCGACAATCATTGTTCGGATAGAAAGAGAAAGATGAATAGTACAATGAACAGAACATCTGAAGAAAATAATACTAAATAATACTCTAAATAAATTATATGATTATCAAAATTTGTTTGGTTAAAAAATATTTTGATGAAAAACCTGTTATGAGACACAGCTACATAAAATATTATATGAAAATTTTTGCGAGCATTAATACTGGCGAGCCGACTGGTCGCCAAAGGCGGCTAGTTAGATATAAAATCTGGTTACTGAGCATTGGCATGAAGTGTATTTTAAATGCTTTATTGAAAAAAAATTATTACCATATGAAATTTAAAATTAAATATAAACCAGCCTTTTGATGACCCGTTCGTTTACTTATCATATTTATGATGTTAAAAAATAAACGTTCGCAGACTTTGTTAGTACATTTCATTTTTAAGAACTGAATGCATAGAAGAGAAATAAATTAACTAAGGATTGTCCATGAAATATATTTTTATGCGTTCTAAACTTCGAATCATATGTATAACCGAATATTTTAGGTACTTGCTTATCTTATACACATGTATAATTATAACTGCATTAAAAAGGAATAATTAAAATCTATGAGAATTAAATAAATTATTTTATTAAATAGAAATTTAACCCGCGCATAATTTGAATTGAAATAATAATAGTACAAATTTAAGCTAATTGTCACATGAATGAAGCTACAAACTATAAAATTTAAAGCGTTATTTTACGAAATTAAATTATAAATTAAATATTTTACGAGTCAAACTTTTTTAATGAATGTACATTGTATTTACAAAGGGTCAATGCTACAACTAAAACACAAATAAAATTAAATAAATTGAAATATATTAAGTTTAAATAACAAAAAAAGAATAAAATGTTTTTAAAAAATAAAGGAAATGAGGAATAGAATACTTTATCAAGCTTTAAAACAAAAATTTAATCCAGAGATTTTTTTCTATGAATGATCTGAATTGGGTCTAAGTATTGACCCCCCCCCACCACCCGAAAAAATTCTAAGAAATGAGGTAGGGGTTAAAACAAAAATTTGCATATACAAAAACAAAGACTTTAAAATTAGATACTAAATAGACAAAATATTAAGTAAACTAATCAGTTCAAAACTAAAATCCAGGCATCTAACTATAGCGTTAACTAAAACGTTATAATTAAAACATTTATCAGCAAAATTATATATGACAATTAAATAAGAGAAGCATCTAACTATACAACTAATCAAACATTTCTAAGATAGAAATCAAATATAAAAGCAAAGAAGGACACATGAGTTCAAAATAAAAATCCTACAATATTTGAAGAGATTATTCTAAGGAAAACAATTACACTTTTCCACGCTGGTTTTCATGTTGGATTTTAATGTCATTACTTTATTTATACTAATTTTTACTTTAAAAAAACATCAAATTCTTGGATATTTCTAGTCAATAGGGCTCAATATCTGAATAATTTCAAATTAATCCCTCCCCCCCCAAAAAAAATCTGATTTGGATCCCTGCTTGAAGATGACACTTGCTAATGTCTTCAAGCCCGATTCATGATTTCTATCATTTTTTTTATTTAATTTCATTCTCTATATTGCAATTTAAAAACTTAATATTTATTTCTATTTTGGTTATATGAACGAGAAAAAATATCACTAATATTGCATTTAATGTAATGATGGATTAAAGATACTTAAAATTAATATGTCAAAATTGGCAGCGGAACACATTTTTAAACTATATTTTATTTAGCAGAATACAAAAAACGTGTATTAATGAACTTTTCATTCTTTAATATCAAATAAGGGAAAAAATCTAGAGAAAAAATAAAAATAAAATTTTGCTGTTTTATTATTTTTATAATAATTGTATTTATCACCGTTCTTCGAAGTAATTACCACCCTAGATAATCATACTATGAAAAAGAAATATTAAGAAAAAATATCTTCAAAACTTGATCATTTAGATCATAAGGCTATTTTGTTGGTTCATACTCGTTTTACTCATAAATATCTCATTTATAAAGGCAGGAAATCCGTATGTAATGGATTCTATACTGATTTTATTATAAAACACATTCTTATTGAATTCCCAGATTTTAAATCGCATCCAAAACTATCTTTTCAATCATCTTTCCTAACTATGCAGGACTTGATTGGCGAAAAACACCACCCCAATATTTTTAATTTCTTGAAAGCTAATCGCTTTTTTACTTGCACTTGATTAATCCTTATCTTAGATAAACTTTGCCCTTTTCAATTGCACTTCCTTTATTTAATTTATAATTCTTTACCAGTTTTATCATATATTTATGTATTTTGACATATTCGTCTATTTAAAGTTTTATTGATATATATATTTTTAATTTTTACATCTTTTTCTTGTGGCTGGACTTTTGTTGTTTTTAACCATATATATGGCGCAGTTTCGTCTAGATTGGCTTTTGTGCCATTAAACCTTACAAACAAACAAACAAAAAACTCTTGATCCTTACGGAGTTAACTATCTCAAATAAAATGAAATTCGGGAATAAACCCATTATAATTCCTAATTAGTGCGAACAACACCATTTTATATAGTCTTCACTCATGAAGAAAACATTTACTATAAATACCTTCTTTTACCAAATGACACCATCTTAGCCTAGGCATGCCGCGTCTCTTATAAACAATCACCATTCTTGTATGCCATTTACCTATCTCACTCCCCACCACCATCTTTATTCCCCCTTCCCCCCGTCATTTCTACCCTGACATAATCACATCTCGAAAACGCATTCACCTCTGTCGCTTGTAACGCAATAAATTTTTCAAGTTGCCAAGATTCCTCCTCGCGACAGAAAATTCGTGTTGCCATGCGCTTCTGTGCCACTAATAATTGAATTCCAGACGGGCAACATCTGGGAAGATCTGAATTTCATCTCTGGGAAGGCAGACCCGGGCTCCATTCGGATGATTATATCACCTCCGCAGTCTCCTTTTGTGCTTGGGCGATGCATTAAATCAATGAAACACAAACAGGCTTTCAAGATGAACGGATGAGTTTGTGCGTTAGACGGGAAATGTGGATGCTGGAGTTTGGGACGTGTTAGATGCGGAGGTTGGAGGAGGTGCCGGGGTCAGAAAAGGATACGAGATTTTCGGAATATGTTTTCTGTGTTTATGCGTTGACTTTTGCTGTGGTGGTAGGAGCGGTGACGGGAAAAGTCGTTGATGTTTTCAATGAGATATATGATTGATTTTTGGGGGAAATGATAATAAGACATCGAAGTAATTCAACGACATAAAGCATAAAGTTTGATAAACTAAGACTTTAAATTTATTTTTACATTATTTTAGGGTAATGCATGTTGTGTTTTGATTCTTCTAGAAGAAAGACAAAAAAAAAGAAAAAAAAGAAATGACATTCACTTTTGGCAGAAAGATTTATTAAATTCAAAATTTTATGGAAATTTCGTGTTTAAGCAATAAATTCATTTGAATTGCATGAATGTTTATAGATTTTTCTTTAATTTTTAATTGAAAGACAGAATTCACACACAAATTTAAAAATTTTATATCTTATGGAAATTTTAATATGGAAACAAATATATTATGGAAATTTACTCTTTAAGCAATAAAATCATTTCAATTTCATGAATTTTTTTGTAGCTTTTTCTTTAATTTTTTCGTTATTCAAATTTATTTTAAGGGGTAGATTTTAAAAAAAAGGAATGACATTCTCTTTTGGTGGAAAGATTTAAATTTTAAATCTTATGGAAATTTTGACATGGAAAAAAAATATTATCGAAATTTCATGCTTAAGCAATAAAGTTATTTGAATGGCATATATTTTTTTAGATTTTTCTTTAATTTTTAAATTAAAGATATAATTTTCACACAAATTTACAAATTTTAAACATTATGAAAATTTCATTATGGAAAAAAATATATTATAGAAATTTCCTCTTAAATAATAATCAATAAAATGATTTCAATTTCATGAGTTTTTGTTGATTGTTCTTTAATTTTTTCGTTATTCAAATTTATTTTAAAGGATGGATAAAAAAAAGGAATGCCATTCTCTTTTGGCGGAAAGATTTAAATTTTAAATCGTATAGAAATTACGTCATAGAAAAAAATGTACTATGGAAATTTTATTTTTATGCAACAAAATCATTTGAATTGTATATATTTTTATAGATTTTTCTTTAATTTTTAATTTAAAGACACAATTTACACACAAATTTACAAATTTTATATCTTATGGAAATTTTAATAGGGAAACAAATATATAAGGGAAATTTCCTCTTTACGCAATAACATCATTTCAATTTCATGAATTTTTATAGATTTTTCTTTAATTTTTTCGTTATTAAAATTTATTTTAAGGGGTAGATGCCATTCCCTTTTGGCTGAAAGGTTTAAACTTTAAATCTTATAGAAATTTCGACAAGGAAAAAAATATATATGATGGAAATTTTATCTTTATGCAACCTACTCCTTTGAATCGAATAAATATTTACATATTTTCTTTAATTTTTGCGTTATTTAAATTTATTTTAAGGGGTAGGTAAAAAAAAAAGAAATGCCATTCACTTTTGGTGGAAATATTTAAATTTTAAATCTTATCAAAATTTCAACATGGAAAATAAATATATAATAGAAATTTTATACTTATGCAACAAAATCATTTGAACTGCATGAATTTTTACAGATTTTCTTTAATTTTTTGGTTATTCAAATTCATTTTAAGGGGTATATTTAGTAAATAAATAAATGACGTATTAAATAAAAATATTTTGTATAATATTAATGAATTTTAACAAAAAAAATAAGGTTTTAAAATCAAATTGTCTTTGCAAACCTTTTTTTGACTCTATTCACTTAATATTTTATATAATGTATCATTTTATAAGAAAAAAAAATTCTTCAAATATAAGGATTCATTAATACTCATAACATAAAAAAAAGAAAATAACTATATATATTTCTAATAGGTTTATGTTTTCAAAATTCAAAAAAAGTTTTAGAAAAATAAAATTTCACTTTTAAATAAATTTAAAATTCTTGTAAACATTTAATACAATTCTTGGATTTAATCTGTTTAATTGCAATAGCTTACATTTAAATCAACTAAATAAATATTTTATTAGCATGTATTTACACCCCGAGCATTAGGGGATTACTATCTGCAGCCTTCAAATAAAATACTAATAAGATTTTGAGATAAATTCTCAGCTTTCTTCGTTTAATTCATTTAGTTGCTATTTTCTTTCGGCTTAATTTTGTTGTTGGAAGTTACAGAATAATTGAGTCAATTTCTGTTGACTTAATTCATTGCTTTACTTTCTGCAACCTAGAATTGAAAAAAGGAAGCTTTATTTATAATGAAGGGATTACTGGACTATAATCTTATTTTCTTTCATCTTTCTTAATCTCGAAAATTAAGTTTCAAAGAATAGATCTACTTAATTATTTTTTTTTTACATTGGACACCTTTTGGAAGTTTTTGTTGACCAATCAAGTACATGAAAACTTTAGCTGTTATACTTAAAAACAATTATTTAATGAAAATGTAGGGTTTTATAAGACACAGATATTAATTGATAAACAAACAACTCGGACTGAAAAAATAATAATCAGAATAATACCTCAGTGCAAGATTACCTATATCATACCTATTAAAAACAAAATTTCGCACAAAACTCTAAGTAATTATAGTTTCAAAATGCCATACCGAATTTCTTTGATTCAAACCATTGCATTTATTAGTAATTTCGTTTTCAAGCATGCATGCAAAATGACAGACCATCAGAGGTCTGATATTGACAAATTTTATTCAAAATTTGATAAGAATTTACATTTTAAGTGATGATTCTATAGACCATATATTTTATATCTAGCCATTTATTTTTTATGATCATGAAGCTCTTTTTCAATCGAACAAACATAGTCTTCTGCTTAATAGTTCATAGATTAAAAAATTCTTTCAAAATTTTATAGAATTCTACGAATTTGTTTTTAAGTCCATATGTCTACCTCAAACTAGTCTTGAGGCTTTAATTCATGAGTATGCATAGTGCCAAAAAAGGAATTCTTGATTGATTTTTTTTTTTGGAGGAGAATTCGAAAAGAGGTCTGGGATTGGAACGAGGAAAGTATGAAATGTGATGAGTCGTCAAAATTTCGGGTTCAAATGTTTTTTATCATTTCAACCCTTTCTCTTTATATACGTCGTACAAGAGATAGCGAAAAAGGACTAAAAATGAAATTTGTCTCTCCACCAAAATTAAAATTTAATTTGTACAGAGTGAATTTTTTTCAAATTTCGGGTTCAATTTTTTTGATTGCTTCGAACCTTTCTCTTTATATACGTCGTACATGAAAAAGTGAAATTGGATTAAAAATGAAATGTGTCTCTCCAAAATAAGTCATTTAATTTGTACAGGGTGATTTTTTTTCAAATTTCGGGTTCAATTTCTTTTTATCGTTTCAACCGTTTCTCTTTATATGGGTCGTACAAAAGACAGTGAAAAAGGACTAAAAATTAAATTTGTCTCTCCTCCAAAATAAGTAATTTAATTTGTACAGGATGCATTTTTTCCAAATTTCGGGTTCAAAATTTTTTGATTGCTTCTAACCTTTCTCTTTATATACGTCGTACATGAAAAAGGACTAAAAATGAAATGTTTTCTCCAAATAAGTCATTCAATTTGTACAGGCAGATCTCAATCGAAAAAAGAGAAACATGGATCAATCTGGTGTTGACTGTAAATTATTCAAAAGCGTACACAAATTTCGTATGTTATTTACAAACTTATATCTATACAAGTTCATTTTTAAATTGACGATGTTATTTCTAATGTCACTTGCCTTGGACAATCTCGCTGATGCAGTCAACAATTTTAAGCCGAAATAAGCGTCTCTTGTTTTAAATAGCGCCAACTAGGGCCAAGAGTACGTCTTAGCTACTCACACATCACATTCGCTTGCACAGCGTCTTTTTCCGGGGGGGGGGTACATTCACGTATCTCACAAATAGAACAAAGGAAGAACAACCATGCCTGAACAGTGACTCGAAACCAGGACGCCCAGATCATGGGGGAAACGGGCTACCCTTGTTCCAGGACAATTGCTAATAATTGTAAAATATTTTACTCGTTTTTTAATTACTGTAAAATGCCCTTTTTGGTTATATTCCACTATATTCGGAAAACATACATACATACATACATACATACATTTTGTTGAGATACTGAGGCAAAGTGTAGTGAGAATTCGACTGAATCAGCTTGGTACTGGTTGAAACCGGGTACATTAATTTATCAACATTCTACAAAATTAACTTATAGACCAATTTGCATTTTAGAACAAAATGAATTGACATAAAAGAACTAATTGTTTAAATCAGGATAACAATCAGTTGTTTGATAACAATCACTTTTCAAGACAACAATCAGTTCTTATTTGGCTTGCTTCGAGGGCCTAGTTTAAGTAGTATTGGAAATATCATACTAATATTTACCAAAGAAAGCTTATTAAACTATTGAAAATTGCATCTTATTGCCATATATTTGCATCATCAAATCTATGGTAAACAACATATTTTCACCACCTGTGCAAAGATTTATTGCTCCTGCAGTCTCGGGCTTACCTCTATATCCCTGTCCAACTGGGATTGGAACAATCATGTTGACTTTTCACAGAGAAAAACTTAGCACATTACATAACATTGTATCTTATTACAATACATTGCTTCACTAAATGAAAAATGGGTAGCATTTTTTAAAACCAGGAACGACAAAGAATTCAAGAAACGAAGAAATAAAAGCAAAAATCTAAAAACAAACAAACAAAGAATGTAGAAAGGATATCACTTATGATCTTTTATACGTCTATAAATTATCCCTCCAATTAAATTTTAATCAAAGCAAAATTGTATCTTAATGCCATTAATATATCCGCTTATGAAATCTACCCCAAAACAAATATAATATAATTAAAATAGATTTTTAAATTTTTTTACTAATTCTATTAAATATTCTTCTGTGCAAAAATTGCTGATGATATAAAAATTTAAAAAGGCAAACCATTATATATTTTTTTAAAAAAAACTTCCTTTGAAACAATATTCTAAAGAAATTTTTCCCATAGAATCTACGATTTACTAAGCTGATTTCAAATCTTCGTAAATTTTTAACGAATTTGTTTTAAAATCATTTGTTCCATTACTAAATTTTTATCTTCAATCTTTTTTTTTGCTAAAATGCATTGTTAATAATAATTTTGGTGAATGTTATTTTTGTAAAAAACAAATCTAAAAAACTTATCAAAAAAAAATCCCATCCTCCAAAACATTTTCGCATATTTACCAATAAAAATCTTATCCCCCCCAACATAAAATAGATTTTAAAATTGGAATATTTTGCATGGTTTTGGAAAATAATAGTAACTTATTATAGATCTTTGGCGTAAATATAGCATTTTTAAAGAGTGGATGGTTAAAGTGGTCATTAGTGTGCCTCCGAGTTTGCCGCCAATATGGCAACCCAACCCAACGCTCTTGTGATAACCCTAATGATGTTTTGTTTACTTCTTCCTTTAATGTTTGAATTGTACATGAGCTTCAACTTTTTAAAATAAATTTCCTATAAATACAATTTCATGTTAAATCCATTCTTTAAGCGTCTTTGTATTTCTCAATTATTTATTATTTACTGTTCATGTTATGCACACGGTCCTTACGTTCAATGTGTTAGCGAAGCTACTAGTTTCCCGCTCCCGTGGCTAGCGAAGCCGCATGATGTTTTTTTAAGTTAAAAAATTCTGCCCGGTGCCTGAAAAATAAAAGAATGCTTATCTATAAAAAAAATCATAATTATATTGCGAAAAGTGGCAACCGTAACTATCTCATAAAAATGTTTGTTTACTTTGTCCGCCATCTTTATTGGCGACTTGGCATCCTTGGCGCGGCAAGGGGCACACTAAACGTAACTTTTACCGAGTGGATCATACGAACAAATAGTTTGTACAGTTTTCATAACACATATTAAAACCAAAATTTTACAAGGAAAAACAATTGTCATCACAAGAACACATACTAAATTTCATTGATTTAACTTATTGAATTTACATGCATGCAAATTTACAGATCGTCGTATGGTTAACTATCTTGGAGATTTGCATTCAAATTTTGTAAAATATCTACAATTTAGATGCTGAATCTGGATTCGAAATTTTTCAGTTTAACTCTTTCCGTTTTATAGCTATCGAATTAAAATGCACTTTAAAAGCCAGACAGAACCTGCAAAAATATTCCGTTTAAAGTTCAATACAAATTTACGAATTTGGTTATAACAATACTTAAATTTTTTGAGTCTAGCTCAAGGCATTTTTGAGTTGCCCTGTTCATAGACTGAGACGTATAACCTCTTTACAGGTTTGCCCTTGCGCCGTACGTGCATCGATTTTTCGAATTTTGAATGTTGTAAACAAAAAATAAATCATTCATAACAATTATAATTCAATAGTAAAATGACTTCGAATGCGTAGATAAGCCAAGTATTCCATGGATTTCCATTTGAAACAAAATAAGAAAATATTCCGAAAATAGAAGGTGTCATCTTATTAGATAAGGGTTTTAAACCAATTAAGGGGATAATACCAAAAATGCTCAGACAGTCGAGCATTGTGAATGTAGATTTATGAAAATCTGGATCTTTCCCTCAAACGGAAAGGCAGGAAGACAGACAGACAGAAAAATGCAAACGTGCTTTATTCGAAAGCAGAGTGTTTTGATATTTGAAAATTCGTCAAAACTTCGAGTTCGACTTTTTTTGATAACAAGACTTTGTACATGAGAAAGGAAAAAAAAAAAACATCAAAATTTCTGTAAAATCACTTTAAATAATAATTTAAAATGATTTTGACGTTAAGTGATTAATGAGATTAATTTTTAAGAAATTAACAATTCTTTTTCGTCACACTTGCATAGCTTTTCTAATATTTAGAATTCACATAACATCTCACATTTTATATTTCAATTTTTGAACAAATATTTTTTGATCCCAAATGAGAAATTTTACTTTTTTTCTGAATAATTTCTAAAAATAAATTCATAACGTTTAGGGACTTATTTAGAAGAAATAAAGTTTTGATTGATTAAAAAATGACAGAATATCATTTCAGTGAACAAACTTTCTAGTCCTTCAAGCGAATCATTTGAAACTTTTATAAGTTTCTTGATATTTAAAAACTCACGTTTCCTCAAGATTACATTCACCAAAACCACCAAATTTTTGTCGATTTAAATCTTATTTTTGGAATTTGATACTTTTCTCGAACATTAAATCATAATGCAACCAAACCCACATCCAACATTCATGAAAAATGAACCTAGAAACCTAAGAAAATAAAAAGGGTTCTTCTGCATGCATTGAAAAATCGAATATCCATTTAATACTAAAGTATCAAGTATTGAGTATCCATTTTATATAGGCATCAAAAAAAGTTATGTTTCAAAAACTGCTTTTGAATCAAATGCAATCGTTCTAATACGAGAATAAAATGTTATTTAGGAGAACGTTAAATAATTCATACTTTTAATACAAAATGTACAACAAAACCTATTTTGATACATTGAATATGTAAAGTATTTTATGTTAGTTTATATTTAATATTAATTTATATTTTCATGTTATCTAAAAAACATTTTATTATGTTTCTTTAGTAAATTTCTAATTTAGAAAAATTGTAAATAAATATTCTTTTTTCTATTCCACTAACATTTGACTCTTCAAAAAATGTAATAGTTACAAAACATATTTGCAATAAAAACTTTTCACCAAAACTTAGAACAAAACAAGAACAAACATTTCAATTAGGAATTCAAACGAAATAAATGATTTTCTTACCTGAAGAACTGGAACAGAGATGAACTGTGCATTTTTAATAGAATGCAACTCAAAAACTGATTTTTTAAAATGCAAAACAATACAATTTAACAGAAATTTGTTCGCTGGTATGAATGTATTCTGTACCACACTTTCGTGACATATTTCACGAAAAATCTGAACATCTTGAATTTTCGGGACAATCGATCCTTAAAAGAATACAACAGATTCCCACCGTTAAGGTGGGTTCACACGAGGCCAACGATTGCGCGCAATCGCTGTCCCTGTGCTGTTGTCCTTGTATGAACAGTTGAGTCAACGTCGTTGGGACAGTGGCAAACGATTGTTCCGTCGAGACAACCGTTTACCATTGTCCTATCGTGGTCACGTGATTTTTCCGGAAGTAGGCGGGATTTTTGATTGCGCTCAATAGTTAGCCTCGTGTGAACACACCTTCATATTCGTGTACATGGACAGAAATAAAAATAAAAACCCTCTAATCTAGTCATTATGCAGTTGCATGTTATGTTCTCAAATTGAATTTCAATGTAAAAGAAAACAAATTTTCTAAATTCTATTCAATAACATTGCTTCAATCTAATTCTTTATAAAATGATTATGTGCTGGCGACAGTAGTAAATGGCTGTTATTGTTATACTCTATAAAATTGTACTCAGTATACCCATCTATCCTAAAGTTTTCTCATAATATTCATACTTATAAACCAAGACTTTATTTTGGTTTATTATAAAAATCAGATACAAAATACTTCGATTCGATTAATCATATTATACTTTGTACTGCCGGCTTTCTTGCACAGAGGTAGCGCGTCTTCCTCATGTCCTGGGAGTCTCGGGTTCGAATCCTGGTTTGGGCATGGTTGTTCTTATATGTGCTATGTGTGATTGTTCCCCTCTGTAAAACGGAGCTGTGGAAGCAAATGTGATGAGGATGTAGCTAAGTCGTACTCATGGCCCTAGTTGGCGCTACTTCAAGAACAAGAGACGCTCCTTTCGGCTTAAACCTGCAACTGTATCAGCGAAGGGTTTGTTCATGGCAAGTGCCATTGTTAACAACAACAACAACATACTTTGTACTTCTGGAAAATTTCTGGTAGATTCTAATCTTTATTTGAAAGAAATACCAAAAGACAGTACTCTCCTGCCTGACGATTAACTATCCAACTATCTCCTTTTAGCATGGAGAAGGAAGCTATTCCGCATTATTTAAATCAGTGCACTATTCCCTGAATATAATTACACTGAATAGAATTTTCCTACTGGAGAGCTATATAACTTTTTTAAATTTTAAAGTGGGCTAACTGATTTATAAACTAATGTTTAAAAGCGTAAATTCTTCTCAATTATTAATGAAAAGTTATATAAATCATATCCTTACAAAGAAAAGACCTTAGACCATAACATTCAACAAAATAGACCCTAGAAAGGATTCAAGGCCAAACAGAACAGGATAATATTAATACGGATAAAGATGCAGATTCGAAACTTGAACGAGATTAAATTTAAGAAAAATATGTATATTTTTATTAGTTGTTGTTGTTGTTACTTATGGCACTTGCCGTGGACAAACCCTCTGCATGTACAGCAGCAGATTTAAAGAAGCGTCTCTAGTTTTTGAAGTAGTGCCAACTAGGGCCAAGAGTACGACTTTGCTACACACTCACCACATTTGCTTGCACAGCCCCTTTTCACAGGGGGGAACAGTCACACACCTCACAGATAGCACACAGAAGAACAACCATGCCCGAATTGGGACTTGAACACGGGACTCCCAGAACAGGAGGAAGACGCGCTACCTCTGTGCAAGAAAGGCGGCATATTGTTATTAATACACCAATAAATAAAGTTAACATTCCAATATTATAAGAAATACCATGAAGAAAATTCCTAGTTGTTCATAGTTTTTTAAAACATTTATGTTTAGTTTTTGGTTACTTTTTATTATATAATTTTCGTTAATTTTGATATTTAGTATTTGTATAGTACTATACTTTTTCAGTACTATTTAGTTGATGCTCTTATGAATTGGTTTGTATAAACGAGTCAGAATAAATCATTTGTAAATCACGATAAATCATTTGTAAGTTTTATTACTGAAATAAATATTTATTTAACTTTTGATGCAATTTTAAATAATTTGTAAGTGAACTATCTTAAATATTTCTTCATTAAAGAAATAATTTTTACATTACCGTGAAGAAAATACTTAATTATTATTATTTTACAACATTTAGGCTTGCTACTACTTTTTATTATGTTTTGGTTAATTTGGATAGTTAGTCTTTGTTTACTTTTTTGGTACTATTTCGTCAATGCTCTTATGAATTGGGCTGTACAAACGAGTCTCGATGAATCATTTAAAAATGGAGAAACAAGAACATAATTGTTATTGCTGAAATAAATATTTCTTTTTTACGCAATTTAAA
>JAOUZG010019144.1:5348918-5359895 GCA_026289955.1 Argiope argentata
AATCACGAAAGAATAATGTATTAAAGTCCTTGAACGGTTGCATTATTAGGTGAGATGACAACAAATAACTATCTTGAAGCATCATCATACAACCACTGAAAAATAATGTATTAATGTCCTTGAACAGCTACATGATTGTGTGAGAGGACAACAAATAAGTCTTTTGGAAAATGATGATTCATTCAATGAAGAATAATTTATTAAAGTCTTTAAATGACTACATGATTTTTTGGGGGGAATTGACAAATCTCTTGGAGAAAAGTCGTTAATCTGCCTCTCAATATTGCGCTGTCTCACAGGTGCTTCCAAGTTTGGAAATTATATGCCAAAAACATCACATTCCGAGCCTTTCAGGTCCATCGTATTCCCTTGATTTGGCACAATGTGATTTTGTTTAAGTGCTTCTCAAGTTTTGAAGAAATGCATTGGCAAATACACTGCATGAAATGTCATAAGAAATTTTATAATTCGCATTCAAATCTTTGTATAAATGAAGGTAATTTTGTAAAGGCATACCGGATATTTGTTTTGATTGAAAAATGGAAAATTTAACGGAGAAATGGATATATTTAATTCTTATTATCATTATCATTGTAAAAGAAATTTCGTTTTATTAATATTTAAAAAACAATCATTACTCAGAATTTGAAAAATTCGTATAAAATTTACTGCAATAAAGAAATTACAATTTTTAGAAACAATAAAGAAACATTTCTTTCCAATTTCTGGTTTATAAATAGGTATAAATGAAAACATAAATCTTACTCTGCAGTTATATGCTCAATTACGATTAATTGTTTATAAGATTCTCAGAAAACATATGAAGAATAAATGGTATTATAGAATCTAAACAGGCAATCAATCAACTCAGAAAAAAAAGTGTTACAAAAGTTAAATGTTAAAAAAAATTCCAGGATGTCATCAAAAGACAGTTTTAGATAGTACTCAATTTATTTTCTAAACTGTTTATGTAATTGCTGTTCGTGTGTTCTAATGTGGCTTGAAATCATATTAACTTGTATACAATGCATAGAACTTAAAATTTTTTCTAAACACACTCTTATTAGGGCTCTAAATGAAAAAAAAAAGTTTTAATTTTTCGACACCAGCCATATTTTTAAAATTACTACTTGATGGGTTATCTAATGATTAATAAAAATATAATTTAATCAATAGCTAAATGGTAACAATTTTTGACTATATTCAAACGTTCTAGTGCAAAATGAACTAATGAATGTAAAAAATTTCAAAAATCGAACACAACAGAAGTTAATAGAAAAAACCATTAAAAATTCTATTCCTTAAAAAAAATAATCAAAAATTTTATTCTCCCCCCCCAAAAAAAAACCACCATTCCATTTTTAAAAAAATATCCATCAAAAATCCTATTTTAAAAAAATCATTAAAAATTCTATTAAAAAATATCCATCAAAAATTCTATTAAAAAAATCCATCAAAATTTTTATTTAAAAAAATCTATCAAAAATTCTATTTCCAAAATAAATAAATAAAAATAAAAAGTCCAACAAATTTTTTATTTTTATAAACATAAAACAATAAAAAATAAAGGAAATATTTTTTATTGAAACCTTTATAATCATGAGTGATTATTCTTAGATTATAAAAAAAAATCGGAAACACGACAGAAGTTAACAGAAAAATCATCAAAAAATTATATTCCTTAAAAAAAATCATCATAAATTTTATTCTCTCACCCCCAAAACTACCAAAAATTCAATTTTCAAAAAAAAAAATCTATTTTTTCAAAAAAATCCATCAAAAATCATATTTAAAGAACCCATTAAAAATTCTATTTAAAAATATCCACCAAAAATTCTATTTAAAAAATCCATTAATTTTTTAAAAAATCTATCAAAAATTTTATTTCCAAAATAAATAAATAAAAATAAAAAGTCCATCAAAAATTTTATTTTTCAAAACAAAAATCTATCAAAAATTCCATTTCTAAAATGAATAAATAAATAAATAAATAAAAAAAAGTCCATCAAAAATTTTATTTTTATAAACATAAAACAATAAAAATTAAATGAAAGATTTTTTTATTGAAACATTTATAATCATGAGTGATATTCTGAAATTATAATAAAAAAGATCGAAAATTCGACCTAAAGACAAAAAGATGATTTTTCCAGGGGTGATCCCTCCCTCTCAAAAGACGATCCCGCAATGAATGGCTGCTATTGACCTGACTCGGGATAAAAGAGAGCGCGCGGGGATCGGGTAAGAAGACCCCAGTGCTAAATCGGCCGTGGAAATTGTCCCCCTGCTTTCCATTAACCGCCGAACGCCTTCAGACGCCACTCTCCGGAACGGGAGACGCGTAGGAAAAGAGTTCCCATCATTTATTTGGCGGAACCCGTTTTTTCTTCGCTCTTTATAGCTATTATTAAAGTTGAGGTAGAATGCTGAGTTGGACTTTTGGGATCCATTTTTGATTCTCCCAAGACTGATGTTTTGACATCAACTCTACTAGTTGACTCAGAATAAACTATGCTGTTAAAAAAATTTTTAGATATTCTGTTATATGTTGTGAGATATAAACTTTTGGAATAAATTACTCCCTTCTGTCAGATTATTTGGAAAGTTTAAGTTTCATATTATGAAAGTGTGGTTTGATTTTCGTGGTTAACGTTGCAAATTAGTATTTTTTTTTAAATATTTTATTTCATGTAAAAAAAGTATCCAGTAATAAATCCAGTAGCTTGACAAAGATGAACTTTAAGTTTTACTGAGATAATTATAAATCATCTCTAAACAATGAAAAAAGTTTGATGAGTGTGTGCCTTGTTTCTTTATAAGACAGCCTATTAAAACTCTTTTTAAAGCAGTGGTAAATATCTTACCGGCGCCTTAAACAATTTTGCAAATATTGTAGCTCCAAAACTAACCAGAAATGGACAAAAGTGTCATGTTCAACATATAATGCTACTTTGTGTTCAGCTCCTTGTTATGTTGTTTCATCAGAATAATTTAAAATAATGCATTTGGTAATTTACATTATATTTGGTAATTTACTTTATAAAAAATTTGTTTAAAATATGAACAGAAGTGTGTAAAATTTTAGAAATAATATGTTTATAAAAGTGAATTTAAAAAAAATCTTCATAAAAAGCTATTAAATATTCAAATTACATAAACTATTTAACTGAAACTTTCGTAATTGCGTATTAATCGTTGACGCCAACGGTTTAGTAATTCATTGGCGACGGATTCGAATTTGGCGATAAAACGTCGATGCCAACGAAACCAAATGGTGGACGACAGTTAAGGTTTAAACAATTTTTTAAATAATGGCAGATTTTTTTTGCCATTACTGGCGGTTTTATTTTGTAATATTTATTTTGCAATAAAAAAATAAAATTATTTTGAATTGAGTTCTTTCTTTTAGGCTGTTTTTTTTTTAAATTTTTTAATCAGCACTTACCAAAACTAAAACAATTTGAAAAGGTTTTCAAAAACCTATTAAGCTTGATAAACTATGATCTAAATGTAAAGTATTTATTTCGTATCAAATATGTTCGTAAAAATATGTTAAAATACTTTGATTTGTGTTCCTTCCTTTAGGCTATTTTTTTTTAATTTTTTAGTCAGCACTTACCAAAATTAAAACAATTTTCATTGAAATTATTTTATAAATAATAGATAGAATCTAGTTGTTGTTGTTCTGTGGTTCAACTTAACATCGGAAAGAGGGGTGCAGTAGTTTCTGAGAGCAGTCAGAGAAAGACTCTCCGACCCGCCACGAAGGCACACGGAATAACCATCAGCACTGAATGACCGAACCGTTGCAACAGTAAATAGCGGGAACTGTTGTTGAGTCCTAATGCACAACATCGGCCACGGTTCAACCCTCCCCGAAGAAAGTATGCCCCGTCATCGATGGGAGGAGCCTAATCCATACCTATTAGTGTACCCACCGGATTAGCGAGATTGAACCCGTACCGGAAGCATCTCATCCCCAATTAAGAGGTCCCCCCTGGAAGGGAGCACTCGAAAGCAGAAGTCTTACTACTTGTTCATACAAGTCACAAACCCATTTTAAGGAGCGGACTTCATTCATTCATTAATCCACAAATTGTATTTTAGATCTGGAACAGAGAGCGATAACCTCTGACCCAGTATCCCCAGTGATATTACTCTCGACATGCAGGACTTTCTCACCACGACAGACTTAACGTGCACCAACCATCACAAACACACATGGAGAGTCTTCGGCTGACGGGTTCGAACTCGTTGCCCAAGGGATTGGAAACTAACGCCCTACCAAACCGTCTTTTCTTACCCAATATAATATAGTATACTTAATATTTTCATTAAATAAAATACATTTTGACTAATCTCAAATAAACCGCAACCTTGTAATTAGATAGACATGTATGAATATAATTCCTAACATGCATTTGACTTTTTAAAGAAAGATATTCGCAATTTCTTTATCTTTTAAATTAAGAATAGTTGTTCGTAGAATCAACAAAGAAAAACTGCAGTTAATGTAAGCAAGAAGAAATAGAAAACGCAGTGCTCCATCAATATGGATATCATAATCATTAAATGAAATGTAAAATTCAATCATATTTTTCCTTGGATAATAAAATATTCTATTTTATTCCAGAATTCCATTCATTTACTTAATACAATTAAATCTTTTTTGTATCTCAAGGTTTTTTTATATTCGTATTTACATATTTCAGCAGTTTAAAATAAAGAATATTTTATGTTTCTCGAATTATTAAATTGTTTTGGATTTCCTTTGAGATTTAAAAAGCAATTATTTTAGTTTACTTAAATTAAAATCTTCCTTTTTACTTAAAGCTAAAATAATATTATTTTAAAATGCATGAGGAAAAGGAAAAACGAAATATATCTGAATGTAAACGAAAAATGAAATGTATAATGATGCATTCGCCCTATAATTTTATATATTGTTCAATACGTAAAATAATTTAAAAATTTGTCTCTTTTTGTTCTTTAAAATATTGATACCACACCTAGCAAAAGTCATGAATCATAATTTTGAACTTATAATTGAGTTATTTTTCAATTCTGTTTGGTTATTAAAAATTTCTTTTACTAGTATTTCGACTTACAAAGTTATTTCTTTTTTAATGAAAGATTATAAATTTGTAAGAAAATTTGATTTAGAAACAACAATGATTTTAATTTCAGCAGATTAAGTGATTTTGGTATTAAAAGATTAACGCTCTTTTACAAAGTTCCAAAAATATATTTTGGTGTCAGTCCAGTATATCCACTACTAAGAAGCTGTAAATGACTGAAATTGCAATTTCTTTTCAAACTATCATTTCTGTAGGATGATGTTCCGTATAATCTAGGTCCATATACATTATACATGTTCAATGGTATCATATATTAATCTTAATCAGTCCGCTATCAAAATCAGATTCACCACTAGTCCATCTCGATCTTCCTTACAATCAGCGTATATAATTGTCCACTGACATTGGTAGCGATAGGCAGAGATATAAACATTCCACGTAATTTGGATTGCGTCGCCATCAGAAGCAAAATCCCAGATATTTTTTAGCAACTGAAGCCGTTTTTAAATATTTAAATTGAAAAATATATAAATAGAAAGAAAAAATATATAAATAACCAAGATAAATTAGCAGAAGTATGCAGGGTTTTTTTCAGTTATCAGGGCGCAATCAAAAAGCCGCCAAAGAAATTTGGCGAAATTCTACATTATTTGGCGATTTTTCGCTTTAAAATCGCTATAAGAAATTTAGCGGAATCCTACATTATTTGGCGATGTTTCGCTTGCGCCAGATTAACGGATGTTTTCAATTTCTATTATTTTATAATGGTTAAATACATTCTTCTTTCTAGGACTAAATCGAAAGTTATTCCAAATGCATTCAATCAGTATTACTTTTTGTATGAGATTTTGTTTTCGGAATTGCATTTCGAAGCCCGTTTTTATTCGGATTTGCATAACATCCAATTAGTGGATTCCTATTTTTAAATTATTTTTTATCATTAATTTTTATTTGAGGTCTTTTAACAGAGCGCAAGCGAAAAGTCGCCAAAGAAATTTAGCAGAATTCAACATTATTTGGCAATTTTCCACTTTAAAATAGCTATAAGAAATTTGGCGAAATTCTACATTATTTGGCAATTTTTTCCTTGTATCCGGCTAACGGAAAAGTACCAGTTTTCAATTTCTATTATTTTATAATGCTTTATTGCATTCTTCTTCCATGAACTAAAACCAAAAGTTATACCAAATATATTTGCTCAGTATTGTGTTTTGTATGCAATTTTGTATTCAGAATTGTATTTCGAAACCCGTTTTTATTCGGAATTGCATAATATCCAATTTGTAGATTCAAATTTTTAAATTATTTTTTTCATTAATTTTTATTTGAGAATCTTTTTAATGTAATAAAAATTCTTCACTACAAGGAATTCAAATTTTTGAAGTCACTGCATATTTTGCACAATTTCATCTAGAGTGTACAACAAATAATATGTATGTAGAATATCTCAGGAAGCTGTTTTGTTTAACCATCATTTGTGCTTTCATTTTTGCCTTTATCAACACCCGATGATTTATGAAATCCAAAGCGAGAGTTGTAAAAGGTTAGATCGTTTCCCAGAGGATGATAATTTTAATTAATACGGCATTCCAGAACAACACCATCTATCGAGCTTTCGTGGTGCCGACACAATTAATATTCAGGGAGAGGCCTGCGAATCACCGTATGATAAAGACGTTTCGCGCTTTAGCGTTTCCCAATCGCACACCTAAGCAGTACGATTTATTTTCAGTCACATAATGACGTTTTTTTATTTCTAACGTCCTTCTGGAAGAAATAATCTAACTTTCTGTTTGTTTAATACTTTCATATTTCCCTGTAAATACTTCTCTTGTCAATTTTTCCCTTTAAAGTAAATAAATTCTTTTACATTTTTACAAAATTCTCTTCACCATTCGTTTGCATTATATTAATCTTAGTTTTCAAACTGAAGCCTTAAACGTGTATATAAATAAATAATAAAAACCTAGATACCTCACAGCTAAAATAATATTTTTAGGAAGATTTGGTTAGACTCCCACAGATATATGAAGATGAGACACACTGCGAAAACTTTTGTTTTAGATAACATGCGGCAATCAGATCAGGGGTATTGACAGCAGAACAATATCTCGTCTAAAAGGGCACATCTTCTGCTCTAATTAGTTCAATCCTTCAAGCATTCGGCGATTCATCAAATGTACATCAATTATCGCTCCTCAAACTTAACATCTAACATCAAATCATCCTATGGCACTATAATCCAATACATAAATCGCCCATAACACTCACACTTCTCTAGCATTCCCTGGTTGATACAACAGGGCAATACATTTCTGAAATGGAAGGTGTTGGATTATGTAGTAGAAGCAAATAAATCATAGCAAAACGTTAAATTCATTTTAATGCTACTTAAATAATAATTTGAAATTTTCTATTTTCTGTGCATTGCCAGATAGTGAGAACGAAAACTGAACTGAAACTTTCTTCCTGTTTTCTAAATGGCATTCCACAATTACGGAGGGGGGGGGGTACAACTAAATATATTTTCAACCTAATCAGCCCACCATTCTGAATTTACACTGCCAAGTCTTAAATAAATACATAAATACATAAATACATAAATAAATACATAAATACAAACATAAATAAATAAATAAATAAATACATAAATAGATACATAAATACATACATAAAAAATAAATACATAAATAAATAAATAAATACATAAATAAATAAATAAATAATAAATACATAAATACATAAAAAAATACATACATACATAAATAAATAAATACATAAATAAATAAATACATAAATACATAAATACATAAATAAATCAATAAATCAATAAATACATACATAAATAAATAAATAAATACATAAATACATAAATAAATATATACATACATAAATACATAAATACATACATAAATACATAAATGCATAAATAAATACATAAATACATAAATAAATACATACATAAATAAATTAATAAATACATAAATAAATAAATACATAATAAATAAATAAATACAGACATAAATAAATAAATAAATAAATAAATAATATTAATAATAATAATAAACTGTAGCCAAAATCATGGCATAGGGGTTGCGCGTCTACCCTTCAGATGGACGTCCCAGGTTCGAGTCCCGGTTCGGGCTTGGTTGTTATTCTGTGTGCTATCTGTGAAATGTGTGACTGTGCCCCCCTGTAAAAAGGGGTTGTGCAAGCGAATGTGGTGATTGTGTAGCTAAGTCGTACTCTTGGCTCTAGTTGGCATTAATTCAAAAACAATAGGCGCTCATTCGGCTTTAAATAGCTGCCGACCGTCTGATTTCTTGTCCCTGACAAATGGCATTAGTAACAACAACTCATTAAACTGTAATAAATAATTAATAAAATTAAAACAATAAGATTCAAATAGAATTTTAATTGGAAAAAATTTGTGAATTTTAAAAGTTAAAAATAGTTAAAAAGCATAAAAGCTTAAACATAAAAATATTAATAATAATAATTGGGATAATATTAAACTGGAGCCTGATTCATGGCATAGGGGTAGCGCAACTTCCCTTGAGATGGGGATCACCTGTACGAGTCCCGGTTCGGACAGGGATGTTCTTCAAAGTGCTTTCTGTAGGGTATATGGATGTGCCCCCCCATAAAAAAGGGGTTGCGCAAGAGACTGTGATGAGTGTGTAGCTAAGTCGCACTCTTGGCCCTAGTTGGCGCTACTTCAAAAACAAGAGACGCTCATTCGGCTTGAAATAGCTGAAAGCCGTCAGCGCGCTTGTCCATGGCGTCATTAGTAACAGGAATACATTGAACTGTAATAAATAATTAATAAAATAAAAACAATAAAACAATAAGATTTAACTAGAATTTTAATTGGAATAAATTTGTGAATTTTAAAAGTTAAAAGTACTTATAAAACATAGAGTTAACACACCCATTAAACAAACTAATATATGATGTTAAAATGATATTTTTTCCTTCGGCAATAAATTATTATTACTTTTTTTTTAAAAAAAAATTGTCATTATTTTTTTGAGATATTTCGAATAAGAAGAACTGACAAAAATTTTATACAGCAAAGCTATTTTATAGTTTTAACCCCTTAACCGGTTTTCCCGTACGCCGTACGTGCATCGAATTTTGATAGTTTCATACAAAAAATAAATCATTCATAACAATTATAATTCAGTAGTAAAATGACTTCGAATACGTAGATAAGCCAAGTATTCCATGGATTTCCATTTGAATCAAAATAAGAAAATATTCCCAAAATAGAAGGTGTCATCTTATTAGATAGTAAGGAAAATAAACCGGTTAAGGGGTTAATGGAAAATTTACAGCTTGAAATATTTTAACGGAAAATTTTATAAATTTCCAACCGCTACTTCTATTTTCGATATCTCAATCGTGTTTGCCATTCCCTTAACTGTTAAAAAAAAACAGAATGTGGGTAAATATGGAGGGTTGAATTTATTTTGGCATTTCACTCGTACCTAATGCATGCCACTAGCTTATTTACATTTCTATCGAGCTCTACACCGCCATTACAGTTCCGAAAAGTGTTTAGAAACTGACGTTTAAAAATTTGTTTCTTGCATCGAAAGTTTGAAAGTGATGAGTTTCCGAAATGTTTACCGCGTTAGGCTACTTATCACAGGGTCATTAAGCTAAATATTGGCGCGTTGGTTATTAGTTATATTTTTTTTTTATTTGCACAACCAATGAAATGGTGCATGTAACCCCCGAGGGTGCAGTAAATTTGTTTTGAGGCTGAAATGCAGAATTTTAATTCCATAGTTACGTTAAAAGAGTGCTTTTTAAGAAAAATATTGTTTTTTTTTTAAATCTCTTGGCTTCTTGCTAAATGAATAGTGTCATATTATTTAAGTATAAAATGCAGTTAATTTTGCTTTTTTTTCAACTCCTACTGTTAGCTCACACTCTCTATATAAATATATATCTTGTTCAAATGTTCAATCGTTAATAAAATACTTTTTATTCTTCAAATCAAGTTCAAATAAATTCTTTCAAACTTGTAGTGGATATTTGATGTTAATACAATTTTTTCAAATATTAATAAATCAATTTATTATTAATTAATTGAAAATTAACTTTTTCGGCAAAAAAATCTTCTTTTCCCCGCCACCAAATAATTAAAGAATTCAGTCTATTTTCTTCTTCACACTAATGAGGTAAAGCTTAATATGTTTTCGGGTGATTATTTCAAACGAATCTATTTATTTTCATAATAAATTTAAAGTTATACTTTTTTAATTAATCGATTTTTCCGATTCAATTTGAAGTACTTACGAATTAAAATAATACAGAATAAAGAAAATTACAAATTTCTATGTATTGCGTTCCCCAACTGATGTAAAAAATCACGCATTTTTCGTTGTCACAATTGGCTTTGAATCCTCAGTTGGCATTGAAAATTCAACTCAAGTGTAATTTTTTGCCCAATTATTTATAGTAAGAGTAATTGTTAGGCCGGGATAGTCTGGTTAGTATGGCGTTGGATTTGCATCCCTTGGGCTGAGAATTCGAACGCCATATAAATAGAAAGGAAAATGGAAAATTGTCAGGAAATGTACTTTCTATTTTGCCGCTTAATATTAAGAATCTGCCATATTTACATTAATTGTATTTATTTAATAAAAAGAAACTAAAATAAAAAATTTCTTTGTTAACCTAAGTATTACTTGATTTTTAAAAAATTGTTTTTTGTATCACTTGTTACAAGTACGATTTAACATAAAAAGAGCTTTAGTGATAAAAATCGAAAACTTTGAAGTCTTGGTCTGTAGAATTTACTTTGTTTAAAAAAATCATGATCGGTTTTAGCATACAATCCAATTTTGTGATCAAAAAACTGCTGGGCAATATCTGTTCAAAAGTAACT
>JAOUZG010019144.1:5370741-5381285 GCA_026289955.1 Argiope argentata
AATAACAATAAGATGTTTTCTTTTTGCTTTCCCTTTGCTTCAGCCATCACGTTTGACAAATTTCATTTCAGTTTCATTTTCGTTTTCATATCTTGAAAGCCTAGAGATAATACTTTTTTCTTTCTTGTTCACTTAGTATTGTGACATCATGCATTTGCATTGATAGAAGACAAAATTTATGACTTTATATTAGTAAAATATTTCAATTATAAAATATGCTAATAATGAGCTAATAACTCACTCATTGATTTGAGATTTATTCTTTTTGATCAAATAAAATAAATCATGCTACTAAATTCCTTGAAATTTAACGAATGAGTATTTTATGATTTTCAAGATGCAATAACTATTCCAGATAACACAATAACATTTTCAAGGTACAATGAATAATTAATGATTTTCAAAGTACAATCTTTTTTTAAAAAAAGAACTTTTTTCATGACTAGCATTCCTATAATGGCAATCTTCAACTTAAAGGTGCTAATTAATTAACTGGAAATGGCAGGAATATTACATCTCTCAACAATTTGTTTTCCAGGACTTTTAGATTACATTCGAAAACGAATGGGGAAACATTTCTTTTCTAATTGTGCGTTCCAACTAAAGGTTCAGAAGAATCGTGAATGCTTTCTATTTGCCATCTGTTTAATTAAGTTGAGCTGATGCGTCTTTTGTTATTTGTCTACTTTGAAAATGGATACACCGAGATTCCAAACAAGGAACAGTGTTAATTACACAGAAAGCTTTTCTGGGGAATGCATTCATTAGTGGTTGAAATAAGAAGATTTTATATAAAAGGTTATTCAGGTTTTAATTCTCTTTGAAATTTGTTAATGTGCATTCCAAAAATGTGAATCAAGAACAGCAACAACATCTGTTTTGTCAAAAATTTAATTTCGAATCACTGTCCTAACCAAAATGCGATCGTAATCTATTCCGGCTGAAAGAATCGTACTTTAGATTAATGTTAGCTAGGGGAAAAAGAAATCCATCATTATTTTACTGCCAACTATCGAGAAAATAATGGATTTCTTTTCATTATTTTCCATTTCTTTCCATATGGAATTTTTGAAAATAATGGAAAAAGTAATCCATTGTTTTTTCGGTAATTGGCACTAAAATAATGATGAAAATAAATAATTCTTTTTCCCCAAGCTAATATTTTTAAACACTGCTTTCATTCAAATCCATTATAAAAACTTTATACACAGAACAAAAATAAAACATAATTGATTTAAGAACTGTACAATAGCCGCCTTTAGCGACCGGCTGCTTCAGCAGGATTGTTCATTAAAAACAATTCTAATTAAATCTTACGCATATCTCTTTTTTAAGGGATTCATTGGAAATAATTTTTAAATTTTTATCGACAACTGCAACATGCAGTTTAGAAATGTTACTAAATTATGGTCTTTACGTTATAATTTGGTGTTATTTCACTTAAAGTGAGAACATTTTTAAAGCAGAATAAAGTTATCCTAATAACTTACTGAATAAAATCATGTTCATAAAAATGTAGGAAATGGAAGTAAAATCATTTGGTGTTGAACTTTTATGTGTACTGCAGAATATAATTCAAGATTTAAGAATTATGTAAACTAAATTAGCAAAAAGATTTAAATTAAAAGTAAAATTCGAAACTGAAAGAGGGAAAATACAATGTATCTAGCCTGAAGACTTTTTCAAAGGTCACCCTAAGCAGGGATTCAAATCAGGGATTTTTATGCGAGAGGTCTGACATTTCATCAAAATATCGATCCCTCGTGACCCGAAAATCCCAGAAAAATGAAGTTTTTCCACATTAAATTTTATCATAGACAGAATTCCTGGGATTTTCGAGTCACTAGGGATTGATATTTTGACGAAATGTCAGACCTCTCACAGAAAAAATCCCTGGTTTGAAACATTGCCTGAAGGTGACCCTTGTAAAAGTCTTCAGGCCAGATTCACTGTATTCCCCTCCCTTTCTATTTCAAATTTTACTTTTAACTGAACTATTTTTGCTAATTTAATTCATTTCATTCGTGTTTTAGTTGTAGCAACATTAGCGCTCTCTAAATACAATGCTCTTTTTGAGATTATGGTTCAGGAAAATTGTTTAGGTCTTTTCAATATTGTTTTTTAATGATAGAATCATATTAAATAATTGATTGAATAAAATATTTTATGATTCAGTAAATAGTTCAGTTCACTACAATAAAATAGCAAAATTTCAAGTTAAGTGAATGATGATATACTTTTATATATCTAATTTATATTACAGGAAAAAGCAGAAGAATAGTTTAAACAATGTTGAAAAATGAATGAACTGTAAAAATCTTGTCATCAGTGTCTATTTCTTGATTTATACTTAAATTGTAATTACCCGTTTCAAAAAATATATATGTAAAAATTATGAAAATATAGAAATCTATTAGCATAGAGAAGAAGTAAACAATTTTTACGGAAAAAAAAGTTATTTTTCTTATAATTATGTTGTAAGATATACTTGAAAATCTTTAAAAAATTGTGTCAACTTATTTATTATAATTGAAGGTAAGCTTTTGAATTTTATGTTTCTCTGAACATCAATTTTGGGCTGTAGTCTTTTGATAATTATGATGAAAACTTCATCAAATTGTGATTAAATAAAGTTGTAAATTAAATTACGTTGTAAGTCACCTCTAAGTCCGCATGTTTACCTTCTAATATAAATTTGTGTGAAATGAATGTATTTGACATCCATAGTCTTAGAAAGGAAAATCTTAGGTATCTTTGAAAAATGTTGGATTTTTAATAATGTTTTGTTGGATTTTAAGGATTTTTATTCCTTTACTTGGAGCATGAGAAATAAAACCTAAGTCCTTGCCTGAAAGTGAAGAAAAATCAATCAACATTTTATAGCGAGCATATAGAATTAATTAAATGAAAAAGTAAACACAAGTAATTGTGAAATAAGAGAAAATTTTATAATGCAGATAATATGGGCTAAGTTATGACAAAAATTTGAAAGTTGACTAAGATTTCAAAATACTATTACATACATACAAATAAATATATGTACATATTACTAATAGTAAATAGCACGTATAAAAAATTGTTACAATCGGGCGAACGCGCGCCAGAGGTGAAAATATTGGCGGTGCGTCATAAGGCGCTCTGCGCCAGCCGAGTTGACTTGGCGGGAGGAATATTCTGGTAACCCCGAGAGAATTCTGGCTGCGCCGAGGTTTTTCTCCCTGGCTTCCGCCCGACTATATAAGAGGCGGGTTGCCGTCTTTCTGGATGATCGCTCAAAAATAGAGGATCGCTCTTTGAGAAGAGAAGCGTTTCGCTTACTTGTAGCTTTTCGCTTGTTATTAGTGAGCTGTGTTTTGCGTTTGCTGTTAACGCTGTGTTATTGAGCTCGCTGTGATTGACTGTTGCTGTGCTATACTATAGCTGTTTTGTAAACCGTGTTTATTGTGCCTAAGACTTGCATTTACGCTGTAAGTGACTGATTATTGCTGGATTGTGTTTCCTGAAGATTTACTTTTTCAAGTCATCCTGTATATACCTGTAAATAGCTGTAAATAAATTTGTTTGTGCTGTCCTTAAATAATGTCCATTCAATCCGAACCCGCTACGCTAAAAACGTAACAATATTTAAATTCAAAATAGTTAATAAAATTTAGAATTCCAAAACAATTTCATCTAAATAAGCTGGCACTTGGACTTAGTATTCAGGTGCTATGCTTGATTTATCAATTGAAAGCATGTGCTTTCCATGTCAGTTTTTATTTATTTATTTCAAACATAGTTATAAAAAAGTTATTATTTTTGAGAAAAAGCAACTGTAAATTTAACACATTTTGAACGAAAATAAATTTTGAAATCTGCTCTACGTTTACAAAAATTACGATCAAATGATTGCGTTAATAATAATTATTTTTTAAAAAAAATCTTGATACAATTTTCTTCAAAACGGGTTTTGCTGTATTTATGGATAAGTTAATATATGTTTGTATTTTTCAACTAGTTAAACTTATAATGTTATTAAAACAATTTCATCCTGAAATAACTAAAAATTCAAAAGAAATATTTAAATTAAATTAGAAACAAATAAGACTAATTTGTTAGATCTAGCTATTAATTTTATAACATATCATAAGAAAATAAATCATTTGCTCCCTAAAATATTCTTTAATTCCTGTTTTTTTAAATAAATTATCACTGGTTTTTAAAATAATTTTTTTGTTATATTGAATTATGTGAAAACAAATTCATTGTCCGTTAAAAAATCAACAAACAATTTTCTTGAAGTCAGAATATTTGCTGTAAATTTATTTTAAAGACAACAATGTACTAATTAACAAAGAAAAAAATCTTAATGTTTAATTTTTAGAGGTTGCTTATTTCAAATACTAACATGCAAACTTGACATCATTATCACTGTTAACAACTTAGGTGCAGAAATCGTTATCGTCTGTTACTAAAATATTCTTTAATTCATGTTTTTTTAAATAAATTATCAATGGTTTTTAAAATAGTTTTTTATTCTATTGAATTATGAGAAAACAAATCACTGTCCGTTAAAAACTTAACAAACAATCTCTTAGAATACTTGCTGTCAATTTATTTTAAAAACACAAATGAAGCAATTAGCAAAAATAATCTTTAGATGCTGCTTATTTTAAATAGCAACATGCAACCATGACATCATTATCACTCTTAGCAACTTAGGTGCAGAAATCGTTATCGTCTTTTACTAAAATATTCTTTAATTCATGTTTTTTAAAATAAATGATCACTGATTTTTAAAATAGATTTGATTGTATTGAATTATGTGAAAACAAATCATTGTCTATTATAAACTCAACAAACAATTCTCTTAAAGTTAGAATACTTGCGATCAATTTATTCTAAAGACATAAATGTAACAATTAGCAAAAAAAATCTTTAAAGGCTGCTTATTTTAAATAGCAACATGCAACCTTGACATCATTATCACTGTTAAAAACTTAGTGAACTACAGAAATCTTTATCGTCTTCAATATAGTGAGATAAGCTATATCTCTTATCACTATTAACCCATCGTATTGTTATACAACCTTTACCTGATACTTTGTAAATCTTATTTTACATATTTGCAATAGGTGTATTAAAGACCACCTGTTAAGACTGGTTATCTTTGGACAAACACATAATCGCTCTTATATAATTCCATCCCCATTATCCACCGAGGAATGTATCCGAGATGCATAATTTTGTAGTTATGTACACAGCAGACATCAAAAGCTTGTTCCCCAGCTCTTAGCAGAATTAAATTATGCAATGGGCAAGTTAAGTCATACGTGCGATCTATAATTTAACGTATGTGCGAGCTGGTCCTCATACGTGATGCAGCCCTGGAATCGATTCCAGGACCTTCCAACCTGAACTAAATGCCAATTCGGATCCATCCTTTGCTCTTTAAAGTAAGTCAACAGTGATAGCCCTTTTTAACAAATGATACTAGCGTCATCCCAGTGGAGTCGTTTTGAGTTTTGAATTTTTCATGAAACCTCTATCTCGTCGGTGATTCCATAGTAAAAGCAGAGTGGTATTCGTTTCTAACAGCGGGGTTTCGTAAACTCGGATACATAAATGGTTGTAGTAATTTTTGAAAAAGCTTATTTTTAGGGTGGATGAACTTTAATGTCCCAGTTCGCTGACCGCGTTTTGTTTGTATTAGACACAGAAAGTCGATAAAAGGAAATTAATCGGAAGCGTTTCGAATTTTCGGAAGTTTGACATTTTTAGAAAAGAAATAAAAGTGAATATATTTTTGATGTTTTCGTTTCAAATTTGTAGGGGCTTTTTTTTGTCCGATGCTTTTAAAGATAAGTAATAAATTGGAATCTTATATTTCGGCTGAAATTTATCTTCAGAGCTGAGATATATAAATATGCGAGGTAATTTTTGAAAATGCTTATCTTTTTGTTTGATAGTTTTGAATGTTTATAATCTCCGATCGTTTTTCGTTTGCAGTACATACAAATGCTGATACAGAAAATCTTTTATTATTCAATAATTTGAAAGTCTGATATTTTTAATAAATAAAAAAGTAATATAAAAATTTTTTAAGTAAATTCCTCCTAAGGTCAATTTTTAAAAAAATTTAGTTACTTTTAATAAAAAAAATTTCAATTAATATATATATGTAATGATATCGTAAAGTTAAATTAAACACTAATTAATTTATGAATTTTTATCTTAATTTAGCCCATAGTAACATCATTCTAAAATACTCTCTTATTTCCTGATCCATTCCACTTGCTCTAATTAATTAATTCAACAGAAGCTTTGTAAACTTTGATGACTCGGCATTGTATTAAAAGATCCATATGAATCCCTTGCACGAGATGTACATGTGATTGATGTTCGTCAAAGATCTCTATTAAAATCTAAAAGTATATACTCAGATTGATAAAAGTTTCAGCGGCTTTTTCTCATTCCGTTTTGTATCATTATGTATTGGGCTTACGCTTTTGATTGTACATAATGTTTGCTTCTCGTGATGGAATAAAACGAACTTAAAAATCAAAGTGTCATCTATGTCTTCGAAACCACCATCTGCTTTCAAAAAATAATGATAATGTTACACACACACACACGACAGAATTACAATATTAAGTGGCAAAACAGAAAGCGAATTTCCTTGCAATTTCCCATTCTCCGTCTCCACAAGTTTCTCAATCTTAAGTTTAGGTAGGAGAAATAACCAATAATTGATGACAAAAATCTTAAGGAGAGAAATCGGAATTGAGCCTAAAGTAAGAATTTTATTTAGTTTTATTTTTTGGGAAAAATCCTTCATTCTCACCTCTAAGCCACAGCTGCCAACTCACTCTCAAAAATCATTAAGATAAAAAGTACATTTAAAGCAAATATTTTTAAAATTTATCAAAAATTATTGATTTTTGAAAGATTTGAACTCGTATTCTTTACCCTCACGTGAAAAATACAGAAATCCTTGCATTTCACTAATTGAGTTACTGCCTGCTGATTTCAATTTTCATTACAAACTTCTAAAACTCTATTTAAAATATTAAAAAACTAAATAAATTTAATTAATGAATTAATATTTGAAAAAAACTGTATCAACACCAAGTATTAACCCCTACAAGTTTAAAACATTTATTTCAAATGGAGTGGGTAAATAAAAAGTACTTTATTAAACGATTGCAAATTTGAACAAGATACATAAATATACATAGTAAGAGTGTAAACTAATGTTAGGAATTGAATAAATAAAGGGAATGATATTATCAGGGTTTCATATACCTTTAATCACGTATTCTTCCCTATTTCTTGTTTCTACAATAAAGTGATAAACTATGCTATATGGATTGAAATGTAATTTTTTTTGCATTGCTCAATTAAATAGCTGAAATTAAAATAATTATTGGGTGCCTCGTTTCCTTTATTTAGAGATACAACAATGACTAATGTACTGTTTTATACAATAACTGCTGTTTTGACTACTTCAGGGTATAATTCAGTTAAAAAAACATTATTATTAAAGTTTAGTTTCAATGTAGCTATATATATATATATATATATATATATATATATAAAGATTACATCATGATGTGAGAGCAAAAAATAAAAAAAAGACAAATGATTTTCCTCGGCAATTTTACTATGAGATTTTTGTTGGGATTTCTTTACCTCCTATTTATTTAGGAAAGGGAATCTTAGGTATCATTAAATGAACGTTTCAAACACTACAGATATATATCCCTTCACATGGAGCGTGAGAACCTGCCAAACTCAGCAGTTTTACATAACACGTGTAAAATTGATTAAATAAAAAAGGCAGAATTGGATTAAGAAAAATGAAGAGATTTTAGATTGAAAATCTGAGTTAAGTTAAAATAAAACTTAGAAAATAAGACTTAAATTGAATAAAGAAATGGAAAGTTTATATATATAGGTGTGTGTGTGTGTGCATGCTTGTGTGTGTGTTTGTGGGTACTAAATAATTGGTGCAATTTTTGTTTTTCAAAGTTAAACAAAATGCAATAGTTAAACATAACCAAAAAAAATTCGTCTTCAGAGAGATTTCTTTTTGTCGAGATGTGACAAAAACGTAATTAACGTTATCACAGCACATATATTAAGTGGCTGTAAAGAAAGCAGGGTTTTTTTTCATGAACATGGGATTTTTCACTTAATATATTGTTTTTACGATAGAGATTTAAAGCTAATAAAATTATGACTAAGAGAAAAAAAGAGAGAAATTAAAGAATTAAAGGAAAGTTTGAGAAATTAAAATGATCTTTTTCTTAATATATGAATGTCAATTATAACAAAGAAATCAAGTTTAATATGCTAGATTTCTTTTCTTTCTATTTTATTATAAATGCTACTAAGAAAATATTTCTGTATTTATATATTTGTGGCACAGTCCTATTATTAATTTTCATTTAATGTTTATTTTTATTTATTTATTTTGAAAATCAAAGATAAAAGTAAGATTAATAAAACAGCATTTTATTAAGGAATATATTGATTTTTTTGTGAAGTCTTTATATAAAGGGGTTATTTATTAGAAATTGCATATTATATCGTAAGGAAATAATTTATTTAACTTTCAAAATATAAAAATTTCACTAATTTTTTTTTCATTAAAGAAATAACAAGATTTATAAGATTGAAAAGTTGAATTTCTACAGTATCTTAATCTTTGATTTATCGTGATTTGAGACTTTAAAATAAAAATTAAATCTAACTAAATAGCCTAAAAGTTTACTAATAGATTTGCACATATCTTTTATATAAAATCAGCTTTTTTATAATTATTTTAACTCAAAAGATATCAAATATTTTTATTTTATATTGAAATAAAAACCAAAAATACAGTCAACGTCATTTTAATGAATTTAACAGATTTAATATTGCTTCGAAAAGGATTTCCCCTATAAGAAGTTTATCTGTCCTAGGAATATTTGATTTACAGCGATTAATTTCTCTAGACAGCGTTTCCCTCCTTTTTTTTTTAAATTTTCCTATTCCATTTTGGTCTACATGTTTCCATTTAAATTTTGCTCTCATATAAGCAATTCAATAGAGTTCAATTTAACTTATTGTATAATAAACAGCAAATTCTAAATATATGAATTTATAATAACAGTTAAACGGCATGTAGTCCTAAATAGTTATTGAAATTTTGAAATGCAATTATGGATCTTCATACTTCTATTTCATTTTTCTGTCACCCATTTCCAGTAAAGCTTATTTTCATGTGCAGACGGCTAAATTTTTGTATTGCTATATGATTTCAAATAAACATAAAAATGAGACTCTATGAAAATAGAACTAAGAAAAAGCTATATACCATTTCGAAATTGAATTTAAAAGTAAATCATTCCTTTTTCAAAAAAGCTGAATGTTACCGAAAAGTCTATTAACTCAATTCCAGTACAAATTAAGCATTCCATGACTTAACTGCAATCATTCATTTTCACGACTTGACTAATATTTGTCATTCTTTTCCATGACTTAACTTCTAACAAGTGAAATAAAAAGCAATTTTTTAAAATCAATTCCTACTGATATTATTATACAAATCTTGTGAAATTTTTATATTAACCTCAGAAAGAAATTATGATTTTTTTAGTTACTTTTTATTAAATAACTAGATCTGTTGTTTTCGTTTTCCGCTTTACAACGGAAGGATGGGTGCAGAAGCTTCTGTGAGAATGGGCCCCTGAGCACCCGAGGGCAGAAGTCTGACTTCTAGCTCAAAGATATCACAAACTCTTTTTACGTTGTGGACTTCATTCATGCGTTTCATTCATTCAACCACAAATCGTAATTTAGATCTGGAACAGAGCATGATCCCCTCTAGCCCAGTACCCCCAGCGGTATTACTCCCCACATGGAAAACTTTATGACCACGACAGATTCAACGTACACACGGAAAGTCATCGGCTGGCAGGTTCGAACTCGCAGCCCAAGGAATATGAATCCATCTCTCTATCAACCTATGTATCCTAGCCTAAAGATTACGGTTACTATAAATAATTGATCAATAAATGTAATCGTTAAATTTTAAATGCCAATTGAAGATTCAAAGCCACTTGTGGCAATACAAAAAGCGTCAATACACACTAGAAATTTCTAATTTTTTTTATTCTGTATTATTTTTATTCGAAAATGTGGCAAAATGAGTCCAAAAATTGATTAATTCACAATGTTTAATTTTAAATGCATTAAACATTAAGAAAATAAACAGAATCTTTTTAAATAACCGGCCGAAAGCATATTAAGTCTAACCACATTAGTGTGAGGAATAAAAAAACTGAATTCGTTACTTATTTGGCGACGGAAAATGAAGATTTTTGGTGAGAAAATTATTTTTTTATTAATTAACAAAAATTAATGAATTAATATTTGAAAAAACTGTATTTATATCAAATGTCGTCCACTACAAGTTTTAAAAACAAGTTTGATTGAACTTGATTGTATGAATAAAGTGTATTTTATTAACGTTTAAAATTTTAAACTATATATATATATATATATATATATATATATAT
>JAOUZG010019144.1:5404328-5426767 GCA_026289955.1 Argiope argentata
TTCGTTAAATACATTTTATTATAGTATTATTATCCTTGATATTTTTTATGTATCAATGTTTCATACATAAGGAACATCCGCCTTTTTTTACATTAAGTATCAAGCATATATGCATAATACTCGTTTTTAAAAGAATTTAAGGTTAAAAAGTATTTGATGGTTTATTCGTTAAATACATTTTATTATAGTATCATTATCCTTGATATTTTTTGTGTATCAATGTTTGATACATAGTGAACTTCCGTTTTCTTTACATTAAGTATCAAGCATTTATGTATGGATACTCGTTTTTAAAAGAATTTAAGGTTAAAAGGTATTTGCTGATTTATTCGTTAAATATATTTTAATATAGTATTATTAGCCTTGAAATTTTTTATGTATCAATGTTTCATACATAATGAACTTCCGGGGTTTTTTTTTCCATTCAGTATCAAGCATTTATGTATGATATTCGTTTTTAAAAGAATTTAGGGTTAAAAGGTATTTGCCGGTTTATTCGTTAAATACATTTTAATATAGTATTATTGGCCTTGCAATTTTTTACAGTTTTGTGATAGGTAAATATTTATTAAGACATGAAAACACATTATTTATATAAAAACACATAAATGATTCTATTTTTATTCCATTAAATATCCGATTTTTTAGATTCATTTATGATTACAGGTGATAGTAAAATTTTATGGAAAAAACATTTCTGGATACGCAAGATTTATAAAAGAGCGTAGATTGAAATGTGTAAATGTTCTATGGTTAAAAATGTTGTATGCATTAATATCTGGAACCTTTTATATTGTAGGAGATATAATTGATATAAAAAAATGGCAATTTTTCAAAAGAACAGTCCTTAATACTTATATTTTCAAAACATAATGTAAAAATTAAATAACAGATATTTTCTATTAAAAATTAATAATTCAATCCGGATATATCTCTTGACAAAAATCAGAAATGTTTATTAAAGATAATGATGATTTTAAATAATTGATGCATGCAGTTTATAATAAATAAAAATAAAAACAATAAAAGAAATTTCACATAAAAATGCAGTTCAAAACATGCTCTATGAACCAAACATATTTTGTATATCAAAACTTATTCTTCATCATATACTCCTTTTGCAAAATGCAATTGTACTTATATATTTATATTACATATAAATTTAATTTCACCCTATATCTATTAATAAATTTTAGTAGTAAGCAATAAAAATGTTTTATATTTAGGACAATAATTTTTATTAATGATGTATAAGCATTCATTAAGCTTAGTATATCATCTTTGAAAGTAAACACTTTTGCAAACATCTTTATTTTTACCCATATAATCAGTAAAGGGAACTAAAATTTGTATCGTTGCCAAACCAAAAATAAATGCCAATATATTTCCTAAAATTCTTTAATTCTTTATTTTTTATTTCATTTATTTAAAAGATTTTAATTTAAAACATTTCTAAATATATATATATAGAAATGTTTCAAAAACTTCACAAAAGAAACATAACAGAATTTATCAACAACCATCTGGAGTTATATTTTCTGAAACCTTCATATAATTATACCGATGCCATTTCCTTCTTCATTGACACAAAACATCTTAGATAATTTCTCCCAGAACAGCGATTCACATAAGGTCGACACTTGGCGAATTCTCAGAAAAACATCGGAGACAACATTTGACGCCAAGTCCCAGAAGTCATGCCATTAATAACGACGACTTGCCCAACAGGGAGCCGTAACAGCGGCCAGTGGAATTCGGCCAAGGTATCATCAAAGGCTGAAACACGAGCTACTTGGCGACGTAACTCAGAGTCACCATCGGCATAACAAAGACATTGAAAGACGCCGTACGAATTCAGTAAGGATACATGAGGCATAAAATTCCCATCCTCTTGAACCCAAGGGCCATAATGGCACCGTGGAAGACTATTGGTGACAAAGAAGGTGACAGTTAGGGTAGAAATAACATTACTCTTCTGGTGCTTCAAAGGAGGATGGAAAAAATAGAGGAAAAAAATGGAGAAGTTTTCTGGATCACCAGAAATAATTCTTCTTATGAAACTAAAGGCATTTGAGCTTGAATTCCATATAAAGTTTTATAGAAAAGGAAAAGAAATGTCAAGTTTTCTATAATTCCCAAAAAAAAAAATGTTGGAGGCGTTCCAACTATATTGTATAATTTCAAAATGTGTCATTTTTCTAAAAATGAGAAAAACAATTTTTATGAACAAAATTATTTCGTATACATATACAATAAAATGCCTTTAAACATATACAATAAAATGCCGTTAATTAACAAAGTTAAAATGACGTTAATTGATTTCAATACAATTTTTTTAGAAATTGTAAAAGCTTTCATCTCATGTATATTTCATCATATTCTGTCAAATACAATATTTATGAAGAATAAATATTTATTATTTTTTACTGATATTATAATAATGAATTATTACGAAATTTTGAATACTTACTTAAGAAATAATTTACATAAACAAAAAAAAATCAGAAATATACATAAAAAATAAAATGAATGTATTAATACATTGTTCTGCACTACATAATAAGGATTTTTTTTGAATTTTCTAAATTTTTTTCAACAATGCAGGATTTATGATATTAATTATTAATTTCAATACATTTTTTTAGAAGTAGAATCGTTCATCTCATGTATATTTCATCATATGTTATCAAATACAAAATTTATGACGAATAAACATTTGATATCTTTTACTGATATTATAATAATGAGTTATTACGAAATTTTGAATACTTACTTTAAAAATAATTTAGATAAACAAAAAAAATCAAGAGTATACATCAAAAAGAAGATGAATTTATTAATACATTGCTCTGCACTTCATAATAAGGATTTTTTTTTTGAATTTTCTAAAAGATTTTCATTAATGCAGGAATTTTGATATTACTTTTGACGAATGCCTTCTTTCAAATACTTCTACACTGATTTAGTTTTTAATCAAAATTAATTAGCGAAATGGGAGATGTTATAGCTATTCAGAAATTTCATTATTTATACCCGACCCCCGACCCCACTTTTTTGTCGCGTGAGAATAAAGTTTTATCATTCAATAAACACATTGGATTTTTTAAAAAAATGTATTCTGTATTGTATATTTTGAAATGTTTATTGAATAAGATAAAACTGGAAGATCGATAAATATTTACGAAAGAAAAAGAAATACTATGAAAATCTTCATCCTATGAAGTGATAATCTAAATAGTTTATTCTAAATTTCGAGATTGTTTTCACCAAATTTATTATTATTATTCCAATACCAATTAACTTAAAATCATCTAATAATAAGATCTAACGTATTAAACAACTGTTTATTTCAATTTAAGTTAACGTAGAACTGTTCAAGTTTAATAGATGTATAAAAAATAAACTTGTATTGGTAAACCTGTTGGTTTGATAAAAACTTCATGTAACTATTTGTGAGTTCATTCATAATAAACTCTAAAATAAAAGAAAATTAAAAAGTAAATGAGTTACTAATACTTTTGTGCAAGAAATGAAATGATATAAATAGAAATGTTAGAAAAGGATATGAAACAAAATCATAAAGTATTTATTATAGCATAGGATGCGCATTAACTTATCAAAATTTAATAAACTATTAGTAAATTTAATATTTAAGACATTATGTTGTTGTTGTTGTGTCAAATGGCACTTGTCATGGACAAGCCCGCCGCTGAACCCAGCAGCAGATTTAAGCCGAATGAAGCGTCTCTTGTATTTGAGTAGCGCCAACTAGGGCCAAGAGTAGGACTTTGCTACCGACTCACCATATTCGCTTGCACAACCCCTTTTTACAGGGGGGCACATTCACACATCTCACAGATAGCAAACAGAAGAACAAACATGCCCGAACCGGGACTCGAACCCGGGACCTCCAGAACACGAGGTAGACGCGCTATCTCTGTGCCAGCAAGCCTGCTTAAGACATTATTTAGCCATTCTTAACATTAACAAACTACCAACCGGTAAAGTATGAAGCAATTAATATTTCATACTTTTCTTGGCCATTTTTTTAATTCTCAAATTGCCCTCCGACAAAGTGTGAAACAATTAATATTTCATGCATTCTTAAATATTTTTTTTCTTATTAAATTATCCTGAGACAAAATATGAGACAGTTAATATTGGAGACATATTAACTCAGACATTCTTTACATTATCCAACTATTTTCTGGAAAAGTACGAGACCAATTAATATTTTATACATTTCTCAGCCATTCTTAACATTATTAAATTACCCTCAGACAAAGTGTGAAACAATTAATATTTCATACATTCTTAGCCATTTTTTTTTCATTATTAAATTATCCTGAGACAAAATGTGAGAAAGTTAATATTTGAGACATTTCTCAACCAATCTTTACATTATCAAATTAGCCACAGGAAAAATGTGAGACATTTGATATTTCACATACTTCTCAGAAAATCATTACATTAACAAACTTCCCCCAAGAAAAGTATGATGCATTTAATATTTCATAAATTTCTTAGCTATTCTATACATTATCAAATAACTCTCTCGCATTATGAAATATATCGGCAATACGTTGTGAATATTATGTTTTGTATAACATTTATGTTCATTTAAGTATTAAAACACTAACACAATACCTCTATTTTTAGAATTCATGTGGTCCGTTTTAGATTATTTATGTGGATTTTTTAAAGTGAAAAGCTACACTGCAATCAGTTGCAAAGAGACATATAACAAAACTACGATAATATAAAATTATTCTTAATAATATAAATTAGAAAGAATATTGAAGAGTCGGAAAAACTGGTATAGCAGGTCGTATGCAAATAATGGAGATGTTCACTAATCAGTGTAAGATGGTGCGGTTGACAGTGCGTATATAGGACAACATGTGTCTGAGGTGGTTATGGCAACGATTCTTACTATTGTAATGACATATTAGCAATATTTAAGCGATTTCTAACGTTGACTAATAGACGGTACAGTAGAGAGGCAGCACAGCATTTCCAAAGTCGAGACAAAATTTGGCTTTTCGAGCTCCACTATTTCTAGGGTAAGTTTCAGCTAAAACTTCAAATCTCCGATAACGGTGCGGTTCGAAAAAGACCTTAAAAGACGGTATCATCGACATCAGATGAGACTTGTTATCTGAGAAATACGTTCTATATTTCCTCAAATTTGCGGATCTGAATGCAGGCCTATTAACGAGTGTCAGTATATGTACTATACAAAGTAATCTAGTTTATATGGGCTTTTGCAGCCACAAATCATCTCGTGTACGATTGGTAACTCATCGACGCAAAACTCTGCACCTTACCTGGGCTTGGCAAAGTCACCAATGGACTCTTAATGATTGGAAAAACGTTATCTAGTCTAAGGAGTCACGTTTCCAAGTGTACTGGATGAATGGCTGTATATGGGTGTGGAGAAAACTCCATGCATGTATGGATTTTTCATGCTTACAAGGAACTATTCAAGCTTGTGGAGGCTATGTGATAATAAGGGGCTTGTAAAAGTTGTATGAAATGGGACCGTTGATATGTGTAGACTCGACAATGACAGGTCAGAAGGGCTTTAATATCCTTTCTGACTCTTTACACACATTTATGTCCTGTGTGCATTCTGATGGGCATAGAAGATAACAAAAGGAAATTACTCCACCTCACAGGTCTACAATAGCTACCGAGTGGCTTGAAGAGTATTCTTCAGAATTTCTTTCCCTCTCTGGGCGACCTAATTCTTCTGACATGAACATTATCAACCATATCTGGATTGTTTTACAATGTGTTGTATTCAAAAGATTTCCACCAACTCGCACTCCCATGGCTTGGTGGACTGCACTGCAAAAATCATGGTGTGAACTGTCTAAATAAAAACTTCACAAATTAGTTGAATCCATAAATAGCCGCGCTAAGCACTTCTGTGTGCTCTTGTAGGCTCTATACGATATAAAATATATGTACCAGAATTTTTTTTGGCACGTCAGTTTATAATGTCTAAAGTACAAGAATGCTGAATTAATCGAAGTACATGAATACTGATATAGCAAAACTCAAAATCAGTGAAAAGGAACATTTTTTTTTCCAAAAATGCCTAAGGGAAAAATAACAACATATATAGTTGAAAATTCTTTATTACCTATTCAACAATAGAATATCGGCGTTATATCTGACCGGTTATATATATACTTGAATAATAACATAAAGTGGATGGACTATTTCTTTGGAATATTAAACTTTTAACCCAGGGAGTAAATATAAAAACAACTTTCACTTCCGTTATGATAATTAATATCATAAGAAAAAGAGTGTAAGTTGCTTAATACAGGAACATTAATTTTAAACACAAATTAAGAGCATAAATGAAAAATAATGAATAAAATCAAGAAAGCATTATCGAATTGGAAAAAACGCATTTTTTCTGCACCATTAATTTATTCTGAATCTCAGGACAGAATAGAACTATACTGAATACTTTCAAAATGTCTACTTTAGCAACAATATAATGTTCTCTAAAATTTAAAAATAAAATGTTAAAATAACATTTCATTTAAAAATATTATAATTATCTCTTATGACTGATTACTACTCTTTTTCTTAAATAGTGGAAAATACTCCTATTTATTAATTATTTTTTTTAAATTATGTTTTTTTTTCGAACAATTCGGCTTCAACTGAATTTTCTTCACATGTAATCAAAGTTTACGCTCCTTAATATACCCCCTCATTTCCAACTCAACACCTGTAAACGAGAGGCCCCATTTGGTATAAACGAACAAAAAACCGGTCATCCCATCTGTCGATTACGTCTAAGAAGTTTCATTTTTATTCTGTGTTATATCACTGAATTAAACATCTATATTTGACTGAATTTGATTTAGTAATTGAAAGCGGGTTGCAAAACGTGATGGAAGATTGCTACAAATAATCTTGAAGACATGCGTTCCATTCTTTTGTTTGTAGTACCTTGAAAAAAGTAAACAAGCAAAAGAAAGTTCCTTTATTTATCAACTAGAGCTGAAAATATTTTTAATTTTATTAATACCGTCTCTAACCGAGTGATTTAATAATGATATATGACGGCAAGATGAAAGAAAATTATATTTAAGATCTACTGCTGTAACCTCACAAATAATTATGCATATCTCAATTAATATATATTAAAAATGATACTAATCTTAATGACACTCCGGTAAAATTTGTGACTGACTGATTTAAGAATGACGGATGCCGGTTAGTTCAAATAAGGTTATATTTAAGATCTAATGGTATGCATTTACAAACAATTAACACATAAAGCAATTTAGATAAGTCCTCACGACGCTGGTCATAAATTTATGACTGAAGGTCAAATAAGGATATAAGAATGACAGACGCCGGTTAGCTCCAATTAAATTATATTTAAGATCTATTGAGCTGCACCCACAAACTATTATATTAAAAACAATTAACACACGAAACAAATTAGACAAAATCTAACGATGCCGGTGCCAAATATGCGATTTAAGAATGACAGACGAGGGTTAGTTCAAACAAAATTATATTTTAAATTTAATAGACGACACGCACGAATAATCAGATACACTTAATTAACACATAAAACAATTTAGATGTATCCAAACTACGTTGGGTTTCAATATGCGAATGAAAGATTTAAGAATGACAATGACGTCAGCTAATTCAAATAAAATTATATCTTAGATTTAATAAACTACACTCACAAATAATCTTATGAACTCAACTAACACAACAAATAATTTAGATGAATCAAAACTACTCCGAGTCTAAATATGTTAATGAGAGATTTAAGAATGACAAAGAAGTCGGCTAGCTCAAATAAAATTATATCTAAGATTTAATAAACTACACTCACAAACAATCAGATAAACTCAAACTACGCCGTGTCTAAATATGTGAATGAGCATTTTAAGAATGACAGACGCCGCCTACTTGAAATATAATTATATTTAACATCTAATGAGCTTGCACCCACAAACAATTAAATTCAACACAATTAATGCATTAAATAATTTAGACAAATCCTAACGACGCTGGAACCAAATATGTGACAGAATGATGTAAGAATGACAGTCACCGGCTAGCTCAAATAAGATTATATTTAAGGTTTAATAAACTACACTGACGAATAATCATATTAACTCAATTAACGCATAAAACTATTTAGATGTATCCAAACTACGTTGGGTCTAAATATGTGAATAAATGATTTAAGAATAACAGACACTGGCTAGTTCAAATAAGATTATATTTAACATCTAATGATCTTGCACCCACAAGCAATTAAATTCAACACAATTAACGCTTAAAACAATTTAGACAAATCCTGACGACGCTGGAACCAAATATCTGACAGAGTGGTTTAAAAATGACAGACGCCGTCTAGCTCAAATAAGATTATATTTAAGACTTAATAAGCTACACTGACGAATAATCCTATAAACTCAATTAACACATAAAACAATTTAGATGTATCCAAATTACGTTGGGTCTAATTATGTGAATGAAGATGTAAGAATGACAGACGGCGGTTAACTGAAATAAAATTATATTTAAGATATAGTGAGCTTGCACCCACAAACAAACAGATTCAACACAATTAATGAATAAAACAACTCAGACAAATCCTAACGACGCTGGAAACAAATGTGTGACTGAGTGATTTAAGAATGACAGGCATAGGCCAGCTCAAATAAAATTAATCCAAGACTTAAAAATCTACACTCACAAACAATCAAATACTACCCAACTAACTGATAAAACAATGTTGACAAATTTTAACGAATCTTGAGATAATTATGTGACTGAGTAGTTTTGAATGACAAAGACGTCGTCTAGCTGAAATAAAATTGTATTTAAGATCTAATGAGCTACACCCACAAACTATTAGATTCAACACAATTAACGCATAAAACATTTATAAAAATCCTAACGACACTGGGTTCAATTATGTGACTGAGTGGTTTAAGAATGGCAGAGGCTAGCTGGCTGAAATAAAATTATAATTAAGATTGAATAAGCTACACTCACAAACAATCAAATATATATTATTTTTCCTTCCAAACTAAACATTTCATTTTTCAATTCCTATCATTAGCTCACAGTCTCAATAGTTTATATATATATATATATAGTTCACATCTCTAATCGTAAATAAAACACTTTCTATTCATCCAATCAAGTACAACTCAATTAACACATAAAAAAATTTAAACGACGTTACATTTTAAAGACTGGAAGTTTACTGCCTATTTCTTCCTATAGCCGATAAAGGGATATTCTCTTTTTTTTTTTACATAATTTTGATCTAAGAACTAGTGCTAGTTATATCATAAATAAAAAAAATTGGTTTTAGTTATTAAATGAATTTAATAAGAGAAATTTTATAAATGTATGGAAAAAATCTTGAGATTTAAATTAGTGATGCAAAAGATAAAACTTATATGTAATATATTGGGTATTGATAAACATCTTTAATACAAATTCATCTTTTAATGTTAATTTTGAATAAGTTAGAAAATTTAAATATACATGGATTTATTTTCTTGCATCTTTTCATACATATCCACTCAAAAATCCATTTATTACAGTATATAATTTTAATATTAATTATATATATAACACTATACAATCCATTTCATTCCACTTAAGATTTATCTTATTCACGACTTTTCGTGATGATTAAATTAAGAATTACTTTTCAGGGCCTAGCAGCCTCGTTGATTTTTCTTTAAGATTCATCTAAGTGATGAAGCATCACATAATACCAATAAAGACAAATTATTTTTTTTATCTCAAAATTATTTTCTCTTATCTCAGACTCTCGATTGACTCAAAGTAACTTGATTATTTTTAACTAAATTAGCCTCTAGATTAACTTTATAAAAGCTGCATACCAGCAAATGTTTCTCTTTTGTACAAAAGTCTTCAATGAAAAATGTACAATTAACGTTAAAAAAAGTGCAAAATTATAAGAAATAAATAGCATTAAACGCTAATTAAACTATGTGTCCTAAAAGTAGTTCTGACAGCATTTTAATAACCTTTTATAAAATTTCTTTTAAACATTGGCGCATTTATTAATATTTTAGAAATAATTTTTGAATAGGGAATAGTCTTGGTTTTAGAAATAATATTTTACAAATATATATTTGTTCTTTTCAAACTAAACGTTTCATTTTTAAATTCCTACTATTAGCTCCCACTCTCCCAATGTGTGTGTGTGTGTGTGTGCGTGCGTGCGTGTGTGTTGTTCAAATTTTCGATCGTTAATAAAACACATTTTATTCATCCAAACAAATTCAAGTAATTTTTTAAACAACTTGTTACATTTGATAGTTTTATTAAATATTTATTCGTTGTTTTTATTTATTTATTAATTAAAAAAATACTTTTCTCGATTTTGTATTTGTTCTTTATAGTCGTTGCAATTGTTAGGTTGGGATAGCCTGGTTGGTAGGCCATTAGATTCGCATCCCTTTTGCTTCGAGTTGGAACCTAGTCACTAAGTTCTCCATGTCGAGAGTTATACAACTGGGGGTAGTGACTCAAAGGTGATCGTTATTCGGGTGCTCAGAGGTTCATACCCTCAGAAGCTACTGCAAGCTTCCCTTCGTTTGTAAAGCGGGACAAGCGAACAACAATTATAACTATTTAATAAAAAATAACAAAATAATTTTTTTCTAATATTCAATGTAGGAATTGATTTAAAAAATTGTTTTTAATATTACTTGTTTAGTCTTACAAAATTGCAACTTTTGAATGATTAATATGAAGAAATTTAAAAGCAGAAAGCTCAATGTAACTGGTTCAACAACATCATTATTCGCTCTAAGATACATCATGATTATATAAAGTTTGATTTTAGACGACACATTTAAAATTCATTACAAAATAAGTAAACAAAAAAAGCACCCAAGTGAAAAAATGGATCCCTACAAATAACAAATCATAAGTTTTCTCCAACTTTTTAAACTCGAGCCACATAATAAAAACCATACATCTTCGGCGAAAGAAAAAACCAAACTCAGTAGCGAAAAATAAGATGACAACATATTACATTAGTTTGTTCACGGCATAGTCTTAACTTGTAACAATAAAAAAACGGTAAAATACAAAAATAAGTTTTTTTTAACAGTTGATGTTGTTTTCTCAACGCCACCTGGGTGAAAAATATCTCCCGCCGACGTATCTGAACTTCTTTAGAAATCTGTAACCGATGAAGATAAGAAAAAAAAATTGTGTTTTCCCGTCAACTTCTATAACAAAAGATATATTCTGGCTTGTTCTTTTACTTTTTTTATCAAGTTATCAAACTACATAGTTTCCAACTTATCGTTAATACTATTTTTTTAGGGCATATCTTATGCTTTTCGCTCGAAAATATCTATCATATATCTTTCCAACATAGCCATAATATTTCACGAACAACGCTTAACAGCTTAATTTTGCTTAAAATTCAAGAAATTTTTTTTAAAAAAAATATTTCAAATAAATTAACTATCCCTTCTTAATATATAAAAAACTTTTTAAACATCATTTTGAGATTTCTTGTAAATTATAAACAATTTATGCTTTTCCTATTTTACACAATCGATGTAACAATAGTATGATGTTATTAAATATACATTTTTGAAATGCTTGAGTGTTATTGTTTTAATAGTAAGAGAAGCTAATACTTCAAAGTAAAAACATGCGACAATATTGATTTTACCTGCGTGTTAACGATTATATCTTTGCAATGAATTCAAGCATTGCAAATTGGTGATGCTTCATACATTTCTCATACAGATAAGATAAATCGTAAGGCAAAATATTTATTACATTGTTTTCCGGTACCTCAATTAGATTATTTCAATAAGTAAAATAATTTTACTGATTTATCAAATATCATAATCGTTTCAAAAGGAAAACAATTTATTTTGTCAAAATACCTACTTATACTAAAGGCTGGCTTATTAAAAACTCACTTTTCAGAATATGATTCAAAATATAAATATGAAATTATTATATTAAATAAAAGTAGGAAATAACAGATTGTGTATTGTAGAATGAAAGGTATTGATGGGTTATCAGTTTTTTTGTAACTATCTTTACATTAAACTATAAATTGCCGGTACTTATGTATAATACCGTCCAACTTTATCGCCAAATTTGAAGTCGTCACCAACGAGTTGCTAAACCGCCAATCATGGCAATCTGGCTATAATGTAATCCGTTTAACTTCATCGCCAAATTTAAATTCGTCGCCAAAAAGTTATTAAACCGTTGGCGAAGACGGTATAATACGTAAGTTCCAAAGCGTCACTAAATACTCAGAATAATTAATCGTCTGCTTTTGAAAACAAAAGATGATGAAATCTATTTGATAAATAAATAAAAATAATAAGATAAATTAATAATGTTCATCATAAAGATTATTGTTTAGAATTTATAATTAATTGAATTTATTGTGAGATCTCATCTTATTCCAACAGTTATGTCGAAATAATTTACTAAAGAGAATTTTATACGCACATAGAGCAATTTGCACTCTGTCAACATTTCAATTTTACTAAATTTTCAAAGTTTTATCTTATATAAGATTATTGTACTTATCGATAAGGTTAAATTCAATAAAAGCAAAACTTCTGTTTAGCTCATGACAGGTAATTATTCAAATAACTGTTAGAACTAAGGAAGAATTAATATATAATTTAATACAAAATACATTTTATAGCACTTCTGAAATTTAAATTTCGCTCTTTCTTTATTTTATATTTGTATCATCATTACTGACAGCATAAATATGCTTGTTTATTAGAATTTGAGTTATAATCTTTCTATAAGTGAATAGATTCCTTCTCTATGCATAAATTTCTTTCTATTTCTATTAATAAATACAGATTTAGATATGCAGTGCTATATATTTTTTAACTGAGTGCTGTTATTTATACAAAAAAATTTCTTAAAAAAAGATTTAAATTCTTTTTTAAATAATAATTTTTTAAAAATAATTCAAAAAGAACTAAATTTGTTTATTAATGACAGATAATCACTCGGATTGTTTTCAGAACAAAGGAAGAATCGACATGTATTTTTGAACAAAATAAATTTTATAAAATATCTGAAATTTAATTTTTTTTTCTTTCATATCTGTCATTATAACTAACAAATGCGTCTTGGAGTCGGCATAGCGCGTCTTCCCCGTGATCTGGTTCAGGCATGGTTGTTCTTCTCAATATGTTTTATTTGTACGTTGTGTGAAAGACCCCCCCCCCGTAGAAAGGGACTGTACGAGCCAGTGTGTGAGGACCATCGTCAAACGAGCAAGTGAACTAGAAGTCAGATTTACTTCCTCAGAAGAACTGTGGTGACCTGGTGCTAAGGTCATGGCTTGGGAATTGAAGGGTTTCAAGTTCGAGACCAATTTCTATTAAAGAAACGTCGTGTAAGGAAGTCGGTTGCATATTAAATCTATCAGGGCCAGACATCCCCATTGGTGTAGTGTAGAGAGGGGAGTGGTGCCAGCTCAGGCATTGTCCTCGTCATCTGACAGCTGTTAAAAAATACGAAGTCCGTTTTAAGCAAAGTTCAAACGACCCTTCGAAACTTCAGGTGACCCATGCGCTCCCCCATTTTAACCCTCTTGTGGTTTCTTGGGGTCCTTTGATGCCCGTGGATGCCTCCAAAGTTTCCCACAAATTGTCGGTGATGTGAGCAGGCATCAAAAGACCCCAAGAAACCGCAAGAGGGAACGCATGGTGCACCTGAAGATTCGATGGGTCGTTGGTATGCGGATTTTCAGATGGGCTACGCATTCCCCCGTTTCACCCCTCTTGCGGTTTCTTGGGATTCTTTGATGCCTAGACAATTCACAATTTGTGGGAAAACTTCGGAGGCGTCCACAAGCATCAAAGAATCCCAAGTAACCGCGAGGGGTGAAACGGGGGAACGCGTGGTTAGTCTAAAGATTCGACGGGTCGTGTAAACACCACTGTAGGCTTTAAAATAGACCTAGTGTTGCTTTACAACGGGATGTTAATATAACTAAACTGCTCTCGGGTGCTCAGGGGGCTTTACCTTCAGAAGCTACTGTGCCCCCTTATCGTTGCAATGCGGAAACGACATCATCATCATAATAGCTGACAGCATAGATGTTTTTGGTAATTAGAGATGCGATCTTTCTACATAACTATTAATTAACACCTTAACCTTTTTATTTTCCTTACTATCTAATACGATGACACCTTCTATTATGGGAATATTTTCTTATTTTGATTCAAAGGGAATTCCATGGAATACTTTGCTTATCTACGTATTCAAAGACATTTTACTATAGAATTATACACTGAAGTGACAAAAGTCATGGGATGACTGTTAATATCGTGTCGGTCCTCCTTTTGCCCGGCGAACTGCAACAACTCGACGTGTCATGGAGTCCACAAGTAGTTGGAAGTCCTCTGCAGGAATATTGAGTCATGCTGTCTGTATAAATGTCCATAATTGTGAAAGTGTGAATGATGCAGGAGTTTGGGCACGAACAGATCTTTCGATGATGTCCCATAAATGCTCGATGGGATTCACATCGGGTTATCTAGGTGGCCAGATCATGCGGAATATTAGGTGGCCAGATCTGTCCGGAATATTCTTCAAACCAATCGCAAACAGTTCTGGCCCGGTGACATGGTGCATTGTCATCCATAAAATTCCCATCGTTGTGTGGGTACGGGAAGTCCATGAATGGCTGCAAGTGATCTGCAAGCAAGTTGAACATAATCATTTCCAGTCAATGATCGGTTCAGTTGCACCAGAGGACCGAGTCCATGCCATGTAAAAACAGCCCACACCATTATGCAGCCACCATCAGCTTGAACAGTACCTTGCTGACAGTTTGGGTCCATGGCTTCGTGGGGTCTGCGCCACACTCGAACTCTACCATCAGCTCGTAACAACTGAAATCATGACTCATCTGACCACGCCACGGTTTTCCACTGATCTAGGGACCAGTCGATATGCTCACGAGCCCAGGAGAGTCGCTGCAGGCGATGTCGTGCTGTCGGTAAAGGCACTCGAGTCGGTCTTCTGCTGTCATAGCCCAAGGCAGACAAATTTCGCCGCACAGTCCTATCGGACACGTCCCTCGTACGTCCCACATTGATTCCTGCAGTTATTTGACGAAGTGTTGCATGTCTGTTAACATTGACCATTCTACACAGACGTCGGAGGTCTCGGTCGTTAAGTGCAGGTGGTCGCCCACTGCGCTGTCCCTGATGGGATGTGATGCCTGAAATTTCAAACTCTCGGCACACTCTTGATACTGTGGATCTCGGAATGTTGAATTCACCAACGATATCCGCAATGGAATGACCCATGCGTCTAGCTCCAACTATCATTCCACGTTCAAAGTCTGTTAATTCTCGTCCTGCCGCCATAAATCACGAAAAACCTGTTCACATGAATAACTTGAACACAAATGAAAGCTCTGGAAAACGAACTGCGCATTTATACTTTTTTGCTGCGATACTACTGCCATCTGTATATTTGCATATTGCTATCCCATGACTTTTGTCACTTCAGTATAATTTTTATGAATGATTTATTTTTTGTTTACAACTATCAAAATTCGATAAATCGCTGCACGTACGGCGTACGGGCAAACCAGTTAAGGGGTTAAACTCTTTCTAAAGAAATAAAAAAATAAACATGGTGTTATTTATATTTAGTTAATTTCGTCTGTGCACAGATATAAGATGCGAGAAGAAAAATAACTATTTCAAAAAAATATTTCTCTAAATTAATAGTTTAAAATAATAAATTCAAAAAATAGATCATAATTGAATCATAAAATCTCTCTTAGTCAAAAAATATTTTTAAAAAAATTAAAGAAAAATAAGAAGATGCGACCAGAATATTTTTTTTTTTTTTGTTGTTGAACAAACATCTCTCTTTCAATGTCAAACACGAAATTTATCTTAGCGAGGCAAGTTTTACACGGATTTCCACTCATTTATTTTTGAAGCTGAATCAAGAAATAAATATCCGTTGACGTGAAATGTCAAGGCTGGCATGTATGCTTAAAACCCGTAATAAATAAATAAATCAGGAACGCCGACCCAAGCTAGAGCGTCCACTTCCACGATGTAATAAATTCGTGTCAGGCAATATTTCCCCGCATTATCACCCATGACAACGTCACGGGAAATTTTCCCACGAACAAGAGACGTTGCGTGTTTGTCACTGCAACTACTGTTTCCTAAGATTTAAACGCCAACTTTCATTTCTTTTCTGGTTCCACAAAACGCTTATAAGAGAGGGCAAAAAAATTTTCTCACCAGAAAGGCTGAATTAAAGAACGAAAAAATACGACTCCACTCGCCCATAAAGTATTTGAATATATATTTTAAAGATACCTTTGATAAACTTGGTTGATTTATGAGTTATTGTTTTATGTATATGCGGTCACCTACATAAATTAGAATATTTTTTTTGGTTTAAAAATTTATGGTTGAATATATTTAAGTTATCATTAATTAGATATGTAATAAAACTATAATTAACAATATTTTTGTTGTTACTTATTGCACAATACTTATGGACAAGCCCCCCCCCCGCTGATACAGCAGCAGATTTAAGCCAAAAGGAGCGTCTCTTGTTTTTGAAGTAGCTCCAAATAGGGCCAAGAGTACGACTTAGCTACACACTCATCAAAGCTGCTTGCATAGACCCTTTTTACAGGAGGGGGGCAGTCACACATCTCACAGATACCCCATAGAACAACCATGCCCGAACCGGGACTTCCAGAACACGAGGAAGACGATATATTTTTGTTACTTGCCGGTTTTAATAGCGACCAAAAATCGCCTAGAAAAATTTTCTCAAATTTGGTTATTTCAATCATGAAATTATATAGCATGTGATTCGTGCTTTCAATTTTTCAAAGTAAGTTATAATGTATTAGAACATATTTTTATGATTTGGTGAACTTTTTTCTTGTCGTTTTTTTGGATGCCGTTAGAAGTCGAATGGTACCGTATTTCTAAGTCGAATTTCTTAGTTTCTATTTTTAAATTCAAAAATGTTTATATTTTCGAAACAGCTTAACCCTCTATCAACTGAATTATGTTGCCATCAATTTTCGAACTTCATTTTTGCACCAGTAGTTAAATTTCCTTTCAGAATAATCCCAGAGAACTCAATAGAAACGTTTTAATTAATAGAAATATCTCAATTAATTTAATTATTAATTAAATATTTTTTATTTCTACTTTTAGTTTATATTAACTTCTTGCTATTTGGGTTCAATTCTCTGTCTTTAATAGAATACCATAGGCAAAAATAGAAATTACGAAAAAATATTACGAAAATATAATCCAGATTTAAATGGTACTTATAAGTACCGTCAGTAGATAAAGGGTTAAGAAATAAAAAATATATTCCAATAAAAAAGACTAATTTAGAAAAATTTAGAAAAACATTAAAATGTATTTTACAGTTTTAGAAATAAGTGGTATTTTATTTGCATTCAATAAACAAAGAAGTTATATTATGTTCTCATAAACCTATCCAAGATTACATTGACTTGGCGTTAGCATACATCGTCAATTAAATCTGCCAAATATTTAAAAAAATCCTTTAATGGCTCAAGTGAGAATATTATTATCTAAAACGATCCAATTAAAAGTATATCAGGTCAGATGTGTGTTTCTATGGTGACATTGACACAGAAGAATGGAATATATTTTTTTTATATTGAGTAGAACCATTTCATTGTCAATTACCAATTCTCAGCTTACAAAAAAATTAAGAAAACTGAGAATTAATGAAAATTACAAATTCAAATCCCTATTTAATTTGAAAAGAATCCTTCCCAAATTTATTATAAGAGTTTAAAATTTTATTTAACTTTATCATAGAGCATCAGATTATAAATACCATAAATAAATTTTAACTAAAATATGAAACATAATAATAAATGGAAATTTACTACGTTCAAAGTTTTATTGTTTGAACCCAAGAAACTGCATCATTTATTTATTGCCGTGGTTCAACTTTTTTTAAAAGAGGAGTTTCTACTCCCTAATTGGCAACGTTTCAGTCAAAATAAACAAATTCAAACGTGTATAAAAATCGTTTGGTATGCAGTATTATTGTTAAGAATATTCTTGTTTAATTTTTCCATCTTTTGTTAGTAAATAAATTACCAGTATTATCACTTACGTTAAAAACTAAATATTTCCTTGTATTTCAAGAATTTATTTATGTTCACAGACAGTCATTATAAACACACCCAAATAAAATTCTAGTCCAGATGTTAGAGAAAAACAATGAAAATGGTGGAGAAACTAATAACATTATTTTTTAACGGCTGATCATTGTTTTTCCAGTGTAAGAAAGTTAAAATAGAACTGCAGTATGTTTTCAAATAGAAACTGAACTTTGCCAAGAACTCTCAACAACATTTTATAAACTTAACAATATGGTAGGAATTTCACTTCGACTGTTTATATTAAAATAAGCAAACACCAAAATATTTTGTAGATCATATAGAGAACATTCAATCGGAATTATTTATTTTTTCGTAATCTATCAAAGAATGCAGGTTTGGTTTGGTTAAGTATTTTATAGAACAAAAACTAATATTTAGATTAAAGTTCGATAAAAAAGATTATTTTTTGTTTTTGTTTTTAAAGCATAACAAAAGAATGATATAAAAATGCATAAAATAAAATTCGCAATACAAATACAAAAAACATAAAAGATGGCTGACATATAGCGGTTTAGTTTGTTCAAGGAATATAGGGATGCAATCTGCTAATAAATTTAATTCTTTTCCTCAGATCAATTAGAACTTTTATCTTTTAACCCCTTAACCGGTTTATTTTCCTTACTCTCAAATAAGATGACACCTTCTATTTTGGGAATATTTTCTTTTTTTGATTCAAATGGAAATCCATGGAATACTTGGCTTATCTACGTATTCGAAGTCATTTTTCTATTGAATTATAACTGTTATGAATGATTTATTTTTTTGTTTACAACCATCAAAATTCGATAAATCGATGCACGTACAGCGTACGGGCAAACCGGTTAAGGGGTTAAAATCCTGATGGTACATATACGTATAACCAATACAGGGATTTTAAGATGCAATATATTTTTACTATTGATATATGCCTATGTTTTTCTGTTGTCTTTTAGAATTTGATATAACATTTTTAACTTTGATATGTTAAAGTTTAGACTATTATTAAAAGGTCGATCATGTTAAAAGTTACTAACATGAATTTATCTACTTCATTCAAGACCATTATTTACTTCTGAATATTTGAAACAAAATGTCATTGTGTTTTTAATTTAAAGAATAACTCATATTTGTATCTTAAAACCTTTATGCGCTGTCATAAATGTCTTAGCTGCATCAGGACATACATCAAAAGATTTGTGTGATAAATACGTTGGAAATGATCGCCCTGTAATTTTCTAAGCATTTCATGGCTTTTATTAAATGTGTCCATTTTAATAAACGTTAACACCCGTATAAAAATAGGTATCCTGGCACTATTAGTACTCAAATGTTATATGGAAAGAATTTTACTTTCGGACACCTAAACGTGGGGATTTTTACTTCATACAATAAATGAAATCGAATATGCATTTCGGATCCCTTTGTTTCCTACATATTAAAACTCTAATTTAACATTAAACTCAAATTTTAATAAAAAATTTGTCTTGGATTTATTACATTTTCCCGTATGTCAAACAGGCCAGCAAATTGACAAATCCTTGGAAGATTTCATTAAAAAAGGGTACAAAATACTTAAACGTTTTGTGAGCCAAATTTTTTGCATTTAATGCATTTTTTTAGCATTTTAATGTCTTGTAATTATTATTTTAAGCTATAATTATAGATAGGCATGAAAACTTCCAGGGGATGTAATTCGCTCAGATTTTAAATGGAAAATAAAAATTTACTACCTTTTTTTACATACCAAAATTAACCCATCTAATTAAAAGAATTTTAAGTAGTGTTTTCAGATATACTTATTCCTTAAAATATGATTTTAATTTTCAAGAAGGTCTGAAGTATAGATTTTCGCCAAAATCTCAAAATCTAATTTATTGACTATTACAGTGCTTTCTTTTTGTTTGCTTCATTTACAAAAAAATAATATAAAAACATTTTTTTAATCAATTCATATTTAAGATGTTACAAAAAATTTAGAAAGTTAGGAAAAATTTTATTTTAGTTAGTTCTTATTAAATAATTACAATTGTTGTTCTCGTGTTCCGTTTTACAACGGAAAGAGGGGAGTAGTAGCTTCTGTGGGTATGAACTCATGAGCATCCGAATAACCACTCCCTTTGACTCAGTATCCCTAGTGGTATGACTCTCGCCATTGAGAGTTTTGTGACCAGATTCGAACTCGAAGCTCAAAGGATGCGAATCCAATGTATATAACTAGGATATCCCAACCTAACAATTACAACTAGTATAAAGGCGAGAGAGTTAGTTTTTAATTAATAAATAAAAAAATTAATGAATTATAATTCTAAAAAACTGTATTAACATCAAACGCCATCTACTAAAAGTTTAAAAAAAATACTTGAACTGGATTGGATGAATAAAAAGTACTTTATTAACGATTGAAAATTTGCACAAGATAAACATATTGTTACGTTTTTAGCGTAGTGGGTTTGGATTGAATGGACTTTACACGCGGATAGCACAAAAAAATTTATTTATAGCTATTTACAGGTATGATTTGATAAAGTAAAACTTTAGATAAAATCAATCCAGCATTCAAAAGTCACTAACAGCGTAATACAATCTTATGCGCAATAAACAGAGACTGCAAAACATATATCATATAGCACAGCAAACAGTAAATCACATCGAGATCAATTACGCAACGCTAACAGCAAACGTAAACATAGCTCACTAAAAACAAGCGAGAAAAGTAATCAGCTCGCACAACGAGTCACTACACTTCCGAAAGGAACTGCCAAATTCCGGCAACCCATTCATTATATAGCCAAGCGAGCGAGCACCAGAAGGTCGTGGAGCTTCGGAAAACACCGTGGACGATCCAGTGACTACTAGAATATTTCCCTCGCCAAATTAACTCGGCTGGAGGGAAGCTCCTCGCCAACCGTCGCCAACGTTTTCCTCTTCAGCGAGCTTTCGGGGCACTCTTCCGCTTCTAACAATATTATATATATATATTATATATATATATATATATATATATATATATATATAATGTGAGCTAATAGTAGGAATTAAAAAGAGTTCAAAAATAAACTATATGATATTCCTAAAGTTCTGAAATTAGATATATACATATTTATTTGATAATAAATACACGCTAAGTAAGAATTCTTTTTATTTTATTTTATTTTATTTTATTTATTTATTTATTTTGCATATTCTAACATAAACAGAATATTATTGTTTATCACTTAGTTTATAAGAAAACTATTACTTTTAAATTTTAAAAATTAGCTTTTCAGGTAATTTAGAGAAGTTTTAAGCCTAAAATGAAATTAATTAACCAAGTACAAAACTTATTATATTTTGGATTAAATAAATATGTTCTATTTTGGATTAAATAAATCTACAAGTCTCATTAAAATGTTTTGAATGTAATTTGGGATTCTACACCTTCTTCTAGCAAACAAAACCATTGAAACACACATTGAAACAAAATTCAACAACAGGGATAATAAGTTCAATTAGCGTGCAGGACTAAGCGTGTAGTCATGTGATACTCGTATATTGGATTTTGAATCTACCTTCAAAATCTGGGTATTAAACAGAAAATTTTAATTTATTTAACAGAATATTTCTATTACTTAATTCCTGGATTAATATTATATTTTAAGAGCTGTCAACATTTATGAGTTACTCTTACAATTAATTTTTTGTGTACTTAAATTGTTCGTATTAACTACCATTTGGAGTAATTCAAAATTCTATAGTAGTTGAAAATGAGTGGGTATTAGGAAAGTAAGAACTAAAATTCAGAGTACAATGTAATCAAAAGCAATGTGAAAGTTAGATGTTTAACGTAATTACCCGAAACTAAGCTTTATTTACAACAAAATGAAACATAAATACAAAATATAGATGTTATTAATTTTATTTGACTTTTATTTGGTTCAATTATTTAGTAGTGTAATTTGATAATCGATTTTTTTGCGCTCATTTTGCAACGTGATAGAAAGATTGAAATTTCACGCACTTGTGTATTCTCAATGATGACCTAAAACTGGATATAACATATATTTTATGAAATTTATATCACTGCAAGATTTAAATATTGTAAAAATTCTCAGAATTTTTTTTTAAAAAATGGGTGTGAAATATCTGTAATAATGTTTTATAGAATGATTCATATTGTTTCTTTTCAGATTATTTTATTTCCATTGTT
>JAOUZG010019144.1:5445811-5462354 GCA_026289955.1 Argiope argentata
ATACTCTAACACTTCATATTATCTTGTGATACTCTAACACTTCATATATTATTGTGAAACTCTAACATTTCATATAATTTTGTGAAACTCTAACATTTCATATGATTTTGTGAAAACTCTAACACTTCAGCATTAATAATAGGCGAAGTGGGTAACTGAAGGTCAAATGATCACTCTGCTCGGATAATTTGATGTCCATTCGATCTCATTAATTACGTGGAAAAAAATCCTTCTTGTGTAAAGGTGATTACCCCCAAATGAATCAGTGTAGACAGGATTTGTTGTGGTCGACTGCTACCTTTAACAAAAATTGCCCATGACATGAGCCGATTCATTGAATTGACTAGTCGTTACACTGTTGGAAAAAGCAAAAAAGTAGCTTTTACAAACGATGGAAAACATTTCAGCCATGGTAACCTTAACAAGGCATTTGATTAAAATAAATCGTTTGATTAATTCGATTTCAGCTCGAACGACGGTTGAAAAATGCTTCAAATGATTTTTTTGGAAAGGTCATATCCTTTACAGCAAGTCTTCAGAGTAGGCGATAATTTTTAATTATTGAGATAGATAATTTTTTTTAAGTGGGACAACTTTTCCATAGTTTGTTTACATAGTAATAAAACGCTAGTGAAAAACTTTTAAAATCTTGAAGTTTTTAACAAGTGGCCTTGTGGTCCTTACCTATCATGTTTGTGAAGAAAATAATAGATCATCTATATCAGTTACAATGAATATGTTGAAATCAGATATAGCAACTTCGCACTGTGCGAGAAACTACATGCAATAATACAATAATCATATTTATTAATATACAAGACACTTTTTCTTTGGTATCTGCTGTAGCTGGAAACAATAATCATTACGAAGTTTTACTTGAGAAAGTATCTTAAAAAATTTAGCTGAAAATTTAATATCTGGTTTTCTTCTTGAAAATGACGACATGGTTAAATAAATATTTTCCCCAATCAGTATGTAAACATAGAGAAACAATGATATTGAATATTATACAACTCATTTCGTTTGTTCAGAGAATAAAATTCAGCGGATGAACTTACTAGATCTTTCCAGTGAACTTATTTGAACTTACAATAGCACTTATGGAATAGCAATATAGAAACAGAGAGAAACAATGTTATTGAATATTATACAATTCAATTCGTTTTTCCAGAGAATAAAATTCAACAAACGAACTTACTTGATCTTGGCAGTGAACCTATTTGAGCTTACAATAGCACTTATGGAATAGCAATATGGAAACATAGAGAAGCAATGTAATTGAATATTATACAACTCATTTCGTTTGTCTAGAGAATAAAATTCAACGAACGAACTTAGTAGATCTTGCCAGTGAACTTATTTGAGCTTATAATAGCACTTATGGGTTTATTTAAAAGTAGAGACGTTATAAAAAGGACAGAAGATAGAGGATTTTTTAAAATGCAGTTTTGAGAACAACTCCAGAACTGCCATATGATAGAATTAAGAACTCTATTTTGCTCTTAATTGAAAACTGCAATTAAAAGTTCCTATAAAACTAAGAAAGGATAAGAATATTGGTTTAGGACAAGATAATCAATTCAAAAATAGATCTTGAATAAACATTTGAAATTAATTATATCTTAAATAAGGATAAAAAGATCGCAAGTGCTGAAAGCGAAGATTGATTTGAATCCATGAGTACCAGTGCGAATCATGTTTGTTCTATATTAAGTGGTTCTTTCTGTTGTATTTAAAGCAGCAAAAGAAGTTGATAATATTGAAGTTAAAGTATCATTCTGTGTCTTTAAGCATATCAAACTATGCACATAGATACTAGGTACTTTGACTATGTACATTGTACTATGTACACTGACAAAAATATAAAAATCAGAATAAAAACCGATAAATTAAAAAATCATATTATTTGATTCAGAATTTAAAAAGATTAAAATGAAATGTGCTATGCATATTTCAATGTATCATGACGCAACATCATTTCTTGAACGTCCAAGCACCACGTGATCGTGCGAGTTAAATTATATTTTTATTCATTTTCATTGTTTCATTGAATAAATCACTTTAGTATTGCCAACGACCCAAAAATCTTTGTCTGGCATTTAATTTTTTAAAAAATATCCCATTTCCTATTTATTTCATTTCATATAATCACGTGCTCAAAATGACATTTTTATAGGTTTCGTTTGCTGGAGTCACTAATTTATTTTTTTAATCAGAGCTTTTTTAAATGCAGTGGCAACACGTTATTAAAAGCTGATTTTTTTAGATGCTCGTGCTGACAATTTTTTTTTTTAATTTTTCGCCTATGGTTTCGCTTTTTGTTGACGGCAGAAATCCTCATTCCCAAAACAATATCATGTTCTGACATGATAAAAAAATTGTAAGAACGTCATCCTCGGACCTTTCTTGCCTACTCCCCTCCAAGGTCTTATTCTTATTCTTCCACATAAAATTGCAATTTTGTTAAGATTGCAAATACCTTTCATGGAATAGATGATTCATAACTCAGAAATATTAATCTTTCTCGTGAATGTTGGAATTTTTACAAAATCTATCATGGGAATATGTATTTTAAATACATTTCCTGCAATCAATTAACACAAAAACATGAGAAGAAACTATAGTTTTAGTCTTTCCGACTTTTTATCACATGCAAAAGTGAAGGCGACTGATGATTCACTATTAAACTGATTTACCTCAAAATTTGATAAATATCTGTATTTTAGAAACAAAACATATGTAATCGTATATCTTTGCATTCTGCAGTTGTCAAAATTACTTATACAAACAGAAAGACTTCTTATGAATATATGATGTTTAAAATTTTATAGAAATCTACAAATTTAGCTCATACAAAATTCCATATTCTTTATTTCAACATGTTAACTAAAAGCCTCTTTGAATTATCATTTTCTCAGACTGATAGTTATAATGCTGAAAACGTGTTTTTTGAGTTCATATACATTAGAATCGCGACGATTCACCGAAATTTCGAGTTCAAATTTTTTGACGTTTATAATATTTGCTTTATACTTCGTATATGATGAAATAAAAAGCAAATACATCTAAGAAAAAAATATAAATATACAAAATGTAATATTGAAACTGATTTACGGAATTTGTCTTGATTTTAGTGGCTTTACAAGGAAATATGTTTGGCATTCCTAAAAAAAAAGGGTTTTATAAAGATTTGAATGGAAAGAATCGTTTTTGAGCTTTAATGTACGGCATTTATCATTGTTATATGAGACAAGAATGAAAAAATAAGGAAAATATACGAAGAATTTTAAAATTGCTTGAAAAATAATTCTAAGAATTTTTGATATGTGGTCTTCTGACCTTTTCCGTTCTCAAATTAAATTGGATAAATAAGGCTCTAATGTAATAAAAAGCATTTTTATTGTGAGAAAAAAAATATTTAAAATCACTTGCACTTTATTATAGTTAGGCTTAGGCATCAAACCTTAAAAAGGAAAATACCTTACTTACCTTACCTTACCAAACCTTATTAAGAAAATGAATTACTTCTTTGTAGGGAACTAATTTGTTTTTGACAAGCAATTTAAAATGTCTTCCATTTCAAAATTAAATGCATGTATGTATGTTACCACTCACGCCCCTTCCTTCATGCAAGATGTCTGACATTGGAGCTTTACTTCTATTTTTATATTAATATATTGACTTCATTTACACCTATTCAATTAAATCTTTCGTACAAAACAAGATGAAAGGAAAAAGAAATTCTCTCTGTATTTATGCATGAAATACAATTATGAATAAAGACAAAATATTGCTTTTTAGCAATTAATAAATGCATTCAAGAGAAAGTTATCAATATCTAGTGTATCAAGAATATTGATTAGAATGTCTCATAAATTCAAATTTTGCTTTGTTAGAATAGTAAATAAAAACAAACTTACAATCAAAGGCAAATATTATCTTATTTTGTGCATATGGTAGTTTTGTAGTGACATATAGCATTTTATAAGCATGTTGATAGTTATCTGTATTGAATTAAGCCGAGTGAGAATCTCTTGTTTTTTTTACAGCCTAAATTAGGATCAAAAATACGAATTAGCTTCTTCATGTGTCCAATTAGCTTGTACAGCCATTTTTACAGGGGGGGGGGGGTGGACATTCACACATCTCACAGATAGAACACAGAAGAAAATTAACCGGGACTTGAACCCAAGACATCCAGATCACAAGAAAGATTCGATAACCCAATGCCAGCACACAACATAGTGACGGCAATAAATAAATCCTTTACCACTTGTCGATGTAAGTTTATTTCAAGATTTAAAATAATTTGCTGAAAGTTCAATTTTTATCAAAAATTTTCCAAAAAAATAAGAAATATCTTATCCATACTAAATTTAAATTAACAAAATTCCAGTTATATTTGAATATTAAAAGATATTATCTCAGCTTACGTTTTGAATTTCAGCGATTTTAAAACAAAATTCTTCCCAGGAAAATAAATATTCTTGACTAAAAAGAAATCTATTTTTATGAAACATGCATAAAAGTAAGATAACAAATATTCCGATACACAAAAGAGATACTTCTGAGGAATTGGCGAATTATATCCATTGATGACTTTTTGACGAAAAAAGAAAAAGAAAAAAAAACATTCTGCCGTTCTATTCTCTATTGTTAATTTTCATTTCTTCCACCCACATCCAGAGCACAAGGTGGTCTATTCAAGGAAATTTCATTGAAAAGAGTTTGATAATGTCTAAAACATCTCCAGTCTGCTTGCAACGGTTTGAGATTTCACCTCAGAACTTGCAAAGCACGATAATATATATATATATATATATATATATATATATATATATGTTTATAATCTTCGTTACATTAACATTTATAACATCTAATAATTAATTAAAGCTATTAAAATAGTTTTGTTATTGATAAATAACTAATATTAAAAATAATAACATTGTACCCATTACTCCAATTCGTCACTAAGGCACATGGCACACCTGATTGAACGGATTATTGCGACAGCAATATTAGAGAGGTACTATGATTTAACCTTAAGGACCATGACCGGTAGTGGTACAACATTTCCCATAGGAAACATGTCCTGTACCCGACTCTTGCTGTTTCTGTATCCACCCTGGTGACCAGAATCCACCAGTAAACTACTGATCTTCGTTTCTAAGATGCTTCCCCCTGAGGGATGTAAAATAGCGGGAAAAAATGTTTCAAAAATTGTAATAAATAGAAAGTTTTCAGTGTGCTAAAGTTTTAATTCTGTTATCAAACTTGTGATTGTATTGACCTGGTGGCGAGATCTAGGCTTTGGAACCGGGTGTTTTGAGTTCGAGCCTTGATTACACCTAAGAGCCGTCCTGTAAACGGGCTTGATGCAAGCGTTCTCCCTCTAGTGTGGTGTGAAAGTTTTGAATACGGATGCCAGTTCAATTACTGTCGTCATCTGACCGCGGCTCAAAATTACGAAGTCAATCTCAAAATAGCTCTAATGTTGCTTTATACAAGAGCACGCACGCGAACACGTTCATCTTTTTTATCAGTAAAGATGTTTAAATGTATACTAGCACCATTATCATATCTGAAAGAAAAGGTAATACGCTTTAAAAAGCAGTTCAAGATGTTTTATTTTGCTAGGAATTTAAATTCTTAATTGATTTTTTTTCTTTAGACATAAAACATTGAAAAAAAATTCATTCTTTAAATATTTTTGGAGAGGATTTCTTGCAATAATATTGATAAACAACAATTCTTCCTAAACTTCCTTGTTACTGTTACTTATGGAACTTGCCATGGAGAAGTCCCGCTAATACATCAGCACATTTTAAGTCGAAGATTTGCGTCTCTTGCTTGATATAGTGCCAACTAGGGCCAAGATTACGACTTTAGCTATACACTCATCATGGCCGCTTGCACAGCCCCTTTTCACACATTTCACAGAAGAACAACCATGCCCAAACTGGGACTTTCAGAACACGAGGACATGCTACCTCGTACCAGAAAGCGGCAAATAGACTTTGTTTTAAATGAAATAGAATAACATAAATACAAATATTCAGAAAGCATTCTGAAATTCCACATTTTTTAAAAATATTTTTTACATTTTATTTATTTTTTCTGAAAAAATAAAATAATGAGTTAAAGCGAAAGAGAAAGTTCAACCCTCTGCAATTTCCATCCCCTTTGAGTTAGATGGGCCATTTACAGACTCGTTCGAAATGTTTATATTTTTAAAAAGTGAGTTAAAATGCAAACAAAATTACTCTAGTAATGTTTTTCACGCTAACACGGGCAACGCGTTGCGCGTATCTTATGTATATACATGAACTAAGGGCAATTTGAATTCTAGGGGCTGTAATAATGAAAGATGAGAAGACATATTCCCAAATTCTTGTAATGAGAACCGTTGCAATAGGTAATCTTCCTATAAGAATCTACCTAAAAATTTTTAATGATCAATTTAATTGTTATTCCATGTTATATTGCCCATCCTTAATTTTTTTGTGTTATGTTAAAATATTTATATAATATCAAGTTATTCCTTGATCCTGTTGTTAGCAGGCATAAAATGGATTTTAGAATGTTTTGTATTTGGTACAAAGATTAAAAATAAAACTTTTGATGGTTTAATAAAATTATAATCCTTTTGATTGCACTAAAATAATGCTTGTATAAAATTTGGATGTAGTGCATTTATTTTTTTCATGTTTGTTTTACTCAGCGATGTGAAAAATTAGAACTGAAGTCTTCACACCCTTTTATATTTAAGTAAAAAGAATAAATGACAAATTGATAAAAATCATAAACATCTACTTGTTACATAATTTTGTCTCTTTTTGTATTAAAAGTGTACCTTACATAAAATAAATATATGTCATTCAATGATTGACATATCGATTTATCTATTCTTCTTTAATCGATATTTCTCATTAGCTTTTAAAAAATTTCCACAGATTCTCATGTCATTTATCTTCGTTTTACACTTGTTAAAAGGAATGTTGTTCCTATAAACCGTTTTTCCAAATTCGAAAACCCAATTTCATCAATGTATTAAATTTTCAAACTCGATACATTTACTGCATATCGCCAACGTAGTTTTCTTGTTCTTTTGATATTTAAATACAAATTGAGTTTGCATTAAAATTCATGTAAATAAACATTTTGGAAAGACTCTGCTATGTATGTTTTAATTCAAAAAATAAAATTTCAAACTAAATATATATTTTTTCTTTTCTTTCTTTCAACTAAGTAAATGATTCTATTCAACATAGATTTGGTTGAAAGTGCAGCAATATTTCAAGGAATAATTTTTTGTGTTGTTGTTACTAATGGCACTTGCAAGAACAAGCGCGTTGACGGCTGTCAGCGATTTTAAGCCGAGTGAGCTTCTCTTGTCTTTCAGTTGCCCCAACTAGGGCCAAGAGAACAATTTAGCTACTTGATGAGTCACACTCGCGTGCACAACCATTTTTACAGGAGGAGAGGGGGGCATATTCACATCCCTCACAATTAGAACACAGAAGAACAACCATATCCGAACAAGGATTGGAACTCGGGACTGCTAGATAACAGGGATGATGTTCTAACTCTAAGTCAGGGCGCCGGTAAAGGAATATTTTCTTAAAATAACTGAAGTATTTTTCAAATTTCATAGATGAGCTAAAATCGATTTGTAAAAATTCTTTATCTGTTGTACACATACTTGTAGAATGTCCGTGATTTTCTTTACAGTATCTTACATTTTTTTCAGACATTTCTCCCCGATTTGGACTTTCCAAACTCTGCATGTTAACATTTTTAGCATTTAAAAAGTTTTGGTTTTTATACTCATTAAATTTTAGACATGCTTTATAGTTCTATACCATACCTTACATCATTGTTGCTCTTTTGTAAGACCTGCATTTTCATGCTTTTAGTATTTGAAATTTGTAGCCATTCCTATTTTGAATTTTATTATAAACTAGCCGCCTTTGGCGACCAGTCGGTTCGCCAGTATTAATGCTCGCTAATATTTTATGTAGCTCTGTCTCATAACAGGTTTTTCACCAAAATATTTTTAAACCAAACAAATTTTGATAATCATATAATTCATTTATAGTATTATTTTCTTTAGATGATCTGTTCACTGTACTACTCATCTATCTCTTTCCATCCGAGCAATGATTGTCCCGGAATTGATAATTTACTTAAATGGTGGAGGGAAAGGTCTAAAATTCTGTTTTTATAGAATAATGAGATTCAAATTTTCATAAATGTAAACACACTAAACAAATAAAGACACAATTGGTTTTCAAGAGATGCAAAAGGTTAAAAACAGCTTGGAAAATGCCTCGCACAGACGAAATAATGGTGACACACACACCCTTCTTTTCTTTTCTATCTTTTTTTTTCACTACTTTTTTTTCTATAAAACCTTTTTCCCTTTGTTATTACTTTTTTTCTTCCCTGTCCAGACTTTATTTTGAGCAGGCGTAGATTAAATATTCATACCGACTAATAATAAAAGCAACTATTTTCTTTCTTTTTTAAACATACCGTTATCTATGAATGAAAACCAACTAACTTCGCGTATTTCTCTCTAAACAAATCATAATTTATTACTTCCTGCTATCTTACTCGGTGTGGGGAAAGGAAATGAAGATTTTTGGCGGGAAAGTAAGAAAAGTGTCATTTTAACTATTTTCCAAGCAATTTTTTTAATTTTTTCTCTCCATAAGAACCATCCTCGTGCCTTAACGAAAATATGTTTTTAAAAAAATTAGCCGAATCGGTCAAGCCGTTCTCCAGTTTTGCGCTTAGCAACGCATTTCGAATTGCATTTTTATTAATATAGATTAATATATTAATACAGATATTTTAATTCCATGTGGTGTGGCACAGTTTATCTAAAGATTGCTTTGTGCCATGAAACAAATTGAAACTCCCCAAAATCAATAAAATCTTAAATATGAAAGAACAAATAAATTTTTAATTTAGATTTTTAAATGAATAATTGTTGTTGTTGTTTGAAAAGATAAATATCTGTGTAAGGAAACTGTGTTCTTTTACCGAAATTTCAGCTATAAACAAAATTGATTTCTTTAATGTAAAATTAAAAATTGTTTTATGTTGAGATAATCTTCAAATTCATGATCATAAATCCATAAGCTCAAATTGAAGAAATTCAAATAAATATTTTAGAAAAATGACATAATATGTTACTATAAAAGCAATAATTTAGAAAAAAAATTCCTATTATGTGAGAACATGATGTTGTTTTGGTTTGAGGTTTTTAAAGCCTCAAATTGGCGATTTTTCCCTTTTGAGGCATCAATTTTTCATTTTTAGGGTTATTAGAAAATAATGCAGACCTTGTCACATTTTGCGTTTATCACCAATTAAAGTCACAACTTGATTTTTAAACTTTTCGATCTCTGAATTCTAACAAAATGTCTTAATTTCCAGTCTCATTAACCAGTTTAAATCGGTTAGAAATAATCACGAAACCATCATATTACGCATGCATCAATATTTAAAAAATAATGGTTTTTTTTTCAGTCTCAAAATTGGTCGAGCTTACAAATCTTTACCAGTTATAAAGAGAGAGAGAGAAAGAACGATAGAGAAGTCTCGTTAATTTTTAAAACTACAAAATGACTTAAATTAATTAAGACAAATATTTACTTAAAAATAACAATCTTCTCCCATAAAAAAATTGAAATTTGCAGTCGTAAATTTCCTTTTCTTTTTTTCGATTATGAACTTATTTTCATTTTAATATACTTAAAACAAAATTTTTAAAAAATATTGTATGTCATTTCACTTTAAAATCAGAAAAAAATAATGTTCTTTTTTACATGTTATATTCTCCAAAAGTTGCAGGTGCATTATGCTTGGAAATGTAGCAATATAAAATTTCACATAAATACAAAATATAGTTTACTCTTAGTAAAAAGTTTTGAGATAAATATTTTTCACTATCAGTTTGATTTTAAAATATATATTTTCTCGTCATATTGAGTCTTGTTAATTAATAAGTTAATTAATGTGATATTAGTTTTTTTATGTAAATATTATAATTTTATGTAATTAATAATATACAAACTGATCCGTTAATGAATGAATAAGCCTGTCGGTTAGTTAAAAAAGCTTTACAGCATTTCATATTTGTAAATGTGGTGAATTTTTTAATTTCATGGAGAAGAAAAAAAATCTTCGATTTCTTTAATAAAACTCAATATTTTTTATGATGTTCACTGAAAGGTCTCAAGATCCGTTTCGTAAGAAAGCACGCCATTTTAAAATTTATTCTTCATTAAAAAGTTTAAGAGAGTTCATCTTTCTCCCCATTGACATTCTATGCATGTTTTTCGACTTAATACTTTTTAAAACAAAGAAAACTGAGATCAAATGGCTGACTTGAAAACTTATATCTTTGACTCAGAATAGCAATTAACCGGTCTTTTGTTTCATGACTTCCATGTAGTGGTTGCAGAAAAACAAATTAAGACAGGGTGAAATAACAATATTTTCGATGTTATTCAATGAAAGGTTGCAGTTTTCAAAATCCGGATCATAAAGAAATAGCACCATTTTAAAAATTATTCTTCTTTAAAATGTTTAAGCAAGTTCAACATTCTCCTCATCAGTATTCCATGCATGCTTTTTGACTTAATATTCTCCAAAATAAATAAAATTGATATCAAATGAATAATATGAAAATACTCGTCATACCGATTGACATGCCTTTTGGTTCATGACTTCCAACTAGCGACTGCAGAAAATCAAATTAAAACGGGATAAAATTACAATATTTTCGATGATATTCAATTAAAGGTTACACTTTTCAAAATCCTGATCTTAAGAAAAAACGCCATTGTAAAAATCCTTTTATTTTAAAAAGTTTAAGTGAGTTCAATATTCTCCTCATTAATATCCTATGCATGCTTTTTGACTTAATATTTTCCAAAATAAATAATATTGATATCAAATAGCTAATACGAAAATATTCGTCCTTCCGATTGGCCAGTCTTTTGTTTCATGACTTCCATCTAGTGGCGTGGCGCAGCATAGTCAACGCCATTGCTCTTCTCCCCTTAAAATCGAAAAAAATCCAAAAATCCAATCCCTCTAGTGGTTGCAGAAAATCAAATTAAGGCAGGATGAAAGGATAATATTTTCGATCTTATTTAATGAAAGGTTGCAGTTTTCAAAATCCGGATCATAAGAAATATCGCCATTTTAAAAACTATTGTTCTTTAAAATGTTTGAGCGAGTTCAACATTCTTCTCATCATTATTCTACTCATGGCTTTTGACTAAATATTTTACAAAATAAATAAAATTGATATAAAACGACTAATACGAAAATACTCCCCCTACCGATTAACCAGCCTTTTGTTTCATGACTTCCAACGAGTGGCTGAGATAAAATCAAACTCAGAAGACAATGGACTATCTATTTAATATTTTCCAAAACAGAGAAAACTGAGATCAAATGGCTAACTTGCAAACTTATATCTTTGACTCGGCTTATCGATTAACCGGTCATTAGTTTAATGACTTCCATCTAGTGGGAGCAGAAAATCAAATTAAGACGGAAAAAAATGACAATATTTTCGAGGGTATTCAGTTAAAGGTTGCACTTTTCAAAATCCTGATCATAAGAAATAGCGCCATTTTAAAAATTATATTTCTTTAAAATATTTCAGGGAGTTCAATATTCTCCTCACCAATATTCTACGCATGCTTTTTGACTTAATACTTTCCAAAAAAATTTGATATCAAATGGACTAATACGAAAATACTCGTCCTACCGATTCACCAGCCTTTTGTTTCATGACTTCCAACTAGTGACTGAGGTGAAATCAAACTCAGAAGACAATCGACTATCTATTACACAACGTCGAGAAGGGAATTCGCCATTGAAGAAAAAAACGACAACAGACCACGGAAAGTTCCTGGTGTTAATGACCTTTGCAGTTGTGTCAGAGACGAGTTGTTGAACCACGGTGAACAGTGCGTGGCCAGGTAAGGAAGGAAGGAAGACGGGGGAAAAAACGACTAAAAACAAAAGCAATAAAAAAAATCCGACAGAAACTCCACTCTCTGCCAGAGAAAGTTATCTTCGCTTCGAGTTTTGGGGAAGAGCAAGGTCAGTTTGGCTGAGAGACGTGGTGCTGTTTCCGATGTTTCTCTGATCTTAGCCAAGAAAGGAATTCATCGTTTTGATTGCTTGTGGAATTTTTATTGTGTTTAAAATAGATTTGTATCCCAAGTACACTCAGTATCGGAATAAAAACGAACTAGAAAATAGAAACGGGTAAGTGGCTTTGCTGGATTTAAACTGTAGGTTTTGCTTTGATAACAATACATATTGCTTAGTACTTAGATTGGCAAAAAAGACGAAAGAAATTTAAATATATTTTGATGTATTGATTTTGTGTTTTGTCGTATTCTGTTTTTATTATGAATGTAAGGTGTTCTAAAAGTCTCTCGTAAGTAAGTATAAGATTATTAACCCCTTAACAGTTTTATTTTCTTTACTATCTAATAAGATGAAGCTACCTAGTTTGGGAATATTTTCTTAATTTGATTCAAATGGAAATCCATTGAATGACTTACCTGTATCCTGTTATTTTAGTATTGATTTATAATCGTTGTGAATTGTTTATTTTTGCTTAAAACTATCGAAATTCGATAAATCAATGCACGTATAGCATATGGGCAAGGCAGTTAAGTGGTTAAACAGCGCTTACTGAACTGATTTCGAATTTATATATCGTACCTTGAAAAAATTTAGTATGTTTTATGAAGTATCCAGAATGATTTATAAGTGATGCCTTCGTAGTTAAAGATTATGCAGAGTTAAGAGTTCCGATTCATATATCATGAAGTTGCTTGAAGATTTTTGTGAAAATGCAATATATAGAAGGACCTTAAAAAAGAATGTCTTAACTTTTACTGTTTGCTGTGAGGTTCACTGTGGTTTTATTCAGATAGAACATCACCGGCATGGATAGAACAATTTTGCTCATAACAGATGCAAAGATTGCGTTCAAAATGAAAATACGTTATAGATCTTATTTTTTTCTTTCATCTTGCTGTGTATTTTGGTTTATAGAAGGAGTGAAAGAATTTAATATGTTCCGATGTATTGATTTTGAGTTTTGTGATATTCTCTTCATTGTATCCGTAAGGTGTTCTGAAGGTATCTCATAGTAAAGAATGTGATTATTCAATAAAGCTTACTTAATTGTTTTCGAATTTTCATATACTTTGTACTAAATATATATTTATGTATATATGTATGGTTTGAAAGGGAAGTATTCGTATTTAGAGATTACACACTTTTAAAAGTTCCAAAAGTACCGAATATTATATATATGTATATTATGAAAATGCTTGAAGATTTGTGTACAAATGCAATGGAAACACCTTTAAGAATAATATCAACTTTCAAAGTTCGAAATGAGATACATTGTAGTTCTATTCAAATAGAAATTCAGCCGCATGGCCATAATACTTTTAGTTTATAGAACGAAAAAATGGGCGAGTTTAAAATGAAATCCCTTTATGATCATAATAGATTTTAATTTAAAGTTTTTATTATTAATATAATTATTGCATTTGGAACGAAATTTATTGCCTTATAATTTATCATTCACCTCTTGTTGTTTGGTTGTACCTAAGCAAGTATATTTCAATGGGTTTTGTTATGCAATGATTATATCCACTTATAAAAAAAACGCAAAAAGTCAGATCAAATGTCAAGTTCAATGTTGTGAAAAGTTTTGCTCCCTTTTTATATTTATTTCTTCAACTTCTAAAATTGTGTTCAAATTTATAAATGGAATATAATTCACATACGATGTTATTTTGAGAAGATATGAAATAATATTGAAAAACTTCTTTGAATTTAAATGTATTTTTAATGTATCATTCCAAAGGTCAACGTTATATGCGAGCATTACATGCGCCGAAATCGTGCATGAAAAATATCTTCATTTGTTTTGTTTTCTTTAGAGATTGAGGAAGTCGTTTGGCATTCATTACATAAATCGGTACAAGGTTAGACATCAGAATATTCCATTTGCAGTAATGGCTTTACTTTTTCTGTTTTAGTAAATCAAAAAGTTATTTAAATTTTTGCTCCCAAATGTTCTTTTAACAACATGTAAATAATTTTTTAAAAATTATGTTGTGATCACGTAGGCTGATGTATATGAGTATAAAAATAATTAGTAAATAACAAACAATAATTTCAATTTTTTATAAAAAAAGTGAATAAATGAGTTTTATGACATATTTCTGTAAAAACTTCCATACGTTTTTAAAACAGTTGTATGGAAGTAACTTGATATTTTTTTAAAAAAATATTGGAAAAGTCACAAGGTTTATTTTTTGAAATCAAAATTTTATCGTTATGTCTCTAATTTCTTGTTGCTAAGACATAATCTATGGTTTTAATAATATCGATTTATTTCTGGAAATAACGAAACCATTCTCTGACCCTAACTTCAATTTCATCATTTTTTTAATATTATATATATGTAAGGTTATACTAAATTAATTTAAAACAAAATCTTTTTTTAAATTAAATTGAAACGTATAACAACAAATATCTTAACTTTTCATATTCCAAAAAATCATAAGACATTTTATGAAATGTAACTTTATATCTTTGAAAAGTAACGTCATATCTTTAACGTATGGATTTTTATCATAATAAATATGTCAACTTTTTAGAACAATTTATTTTATTTTTATTTTTCTTTAATATAAACTTCGGAAATCAATATTTTAATTGTTTTATTTGTATTTACGGTAATTTATTTATTAATTATAAGTGTAATTTTATTTTAAATTGTAATAATATTAATATCGAACGAATTAACAAATGAACAAACATTTAAATAAGACAATTAAGTTTCTAAAAATCTGTTCGCTTTGACGTAAAAGATTGTATTCACTGGATAATAAGAATTACGTTCTAGGAATTTTTGATTAAAAAAATAAACATTTTCTTAAAAATCATCTGCCCGAAGATTATTATTTATTTCTAAGCGAACGAGTTTGGAAATTCTTTTATATGCTTGAGTAATCCGCATTAGAAGTTTGGTTGTATATAAAAAAAAAATGTTTACATTTCAAATTCATGGTCACGTGATGATTCGAGAAGTTATAAAGGCGACTGTTTATGTTTTGTAATCTTTCTTGGAAAATGGTTACAGAATCGCTACCAAATTAATTATTTTTTATGCTTCGTTTGTTATCTATCAAAACTGTTTCTTTAGGTTAACTAGGCGAATATTTATTTTTAACAAAATATGGATTACCTTGAGAGAAAGAAACTTATCAATAGCAACAAAATACTAGAAGAACTGATTCCTTCGATTTTCGAATGATTTTTTTTTTCAATTCTTTATGGTCACTGGCTCTCTACAATATAATTTCACAAATAATAGTGACAGAATATGATAAAAAATTGTATAAAAACCCTTGACTATTTCAGAAACAATAACAGAAGGCAGTGTTTGAACATTGAAGACAGAACAAAAAATGTTGCCATCCCGGGAAAAAGAAGTTTTAAAGCAAACGTGAATCGAAGCTCTACGGATGAGACAGAAAATAAGAAAGGATTGTTAGATTCTTTTTGTTTTTATAGTTAACGATCGTTCCAAGTCGTTTTTTTTTTTCTTTTTCTTTCTCTCTTTTACTGCACGGCGTCTGACTTCTTTTCTTCATTTGGGCAGATACCTTAACCCATCATCTTTCATACTAACAGGCAAGGGGGCGTAGTTTATCAAAAATCGTGACGAATCGAGTTTGAATATTTTTAATGATGATATTTGAATATTTTAAATGATGATGTATGGTGGTGTATGGTAAACAGATATGTCTTCATTATCGGAGCCTTTTTTTTCCATTCCTAATTTATGTATTTTGACCAAAATTGTGATTTTCTTCTTTTTCATTTTCTTCTCTGCCAAGTATACAAAGGGGTCTTCTTCAAAAAAATTACCATCCCGATTATCAATATCTTGATTCTGAGAAATTGGGGGAAAATTTGCTTATTAATATTTGTCGGAGGAAACTGCAATTAAAAAAAAAAGTTAATCAGATTTGTACGGTACAAATCTGAATCATTTTGTGATGAGCTATAAAAGGAATAAATATTAAATATATTCGTAAATTGTAGCTGATGAATATTTTTCATAGTTTTTTATAAAAAATTCTATATTTCAAAATACGTGTAAGCTTGCTATTATTTGGCTACATTAACTTAAAATATGTGATAAGTTTTAATACCTAATAAAATGCTTAAAATTTTTTTCAAACGTATTAACATCATGAAGAATTGATATTGTTTTTATAAACTGCGCTATAATCGGATGAAAACTAATTTTAACACTTCAGTTCGTATTGAAATTTTTTTTAAAAAAAATATGCAACTAAATCTTGTTTCAAAAATTTACATAAAACTCATAGATCAGCTTGTAATATTCTTTTTCTACATTTTCATTATGTTATCCTGGTCTTTTTTTAGAATATAATTTTTTATT
>JAOUZG010019144.1:5512132-5522830 GCA_026289955.1 Argiope argentata
AAATATTTAATTGATATTATTTTATTATTTTTTATTTAACTTTTTTCATAAAATGAGTTGAAGCTCATGTACAACTCAACCATTGTAGGAAGAAGTAAACGAAACATCATTAGGATTACTACAAAAGCGTTGTGTTGGGTTGCCATATTGATGGCAAACTCGAGGGCACACTAATGACCACTTTAACAAAAAATTTTATTCTGTACTATGTAAAATAACGTAATTGGAATAAGTGAAAAATCTATCAGTCAAGCTGATGATCTATAATTAATAAGTCAAATAAATAATACATGGAAATCACTTTCTTTTACACAATGTACAGTTTTATCGAAATAAAGAAAAATGATTTTTTTTGTTAAAAGTTATAAATAAAAAAAAAATTGGAACATAATTTAATTCAAAACGACATTATAATCAGCATAAAACACAAAACTTCACTAAAACAATTGACCAAATATCCTTGATCCTCCGAATAAAATATTTTACATTTTAAGAGCACATCATATTTGATGAAGATTTTTAAAAAATCCTGTCTTGGAAAAACTAGATATTCTTTGCAAACTAGATTCGTCACTAACTGAAAAATTATTTTAAATTATTTTAACAACTACAGGTTCAATTTAGTTTCAAATGAAAGAAATTCACCTTTATTGCTACACTTTCTATATAAGAACATCCTTAGGTTATTTTTGAAAAAAATTGATTGATTAATTGAATACAGTAGAAATTAATCAACCAAAAAAAATTGATTTATAAATTCAAGTGTTGAATTAACATAAAAAATAAATTCGTTTCCAAATGATTTTTAGTATCCTTATATCTGATTTTAAAAAAATGAAAGTTAGGTTCTTGCTTTTGGGCGTAGAACAGGAAGATTTCTCAGTGAAAAGTAAAAAAGTTAATAGTAAAAATAGCAAAAATGTTTCGAAAATGAAAATAAATCACTGAAAAATACTTCATTAAATTGTATTATTAATTCAAATTTGTGATTTTTATAAAGCCATTTAGTAATAACTTTTTACTGAATTCATTGTCATTTAAAACAAGCAATGTTTATTGGGATACATTAATTCCTCATTTTTTAAAATCTTATTTTCATTTTTCTTACAAAAAAATTACGGATAATAAATTTATATTTAAAAGTTTTAAGAAATGTTTATCGAATTAAAAAAAAAGAATTGTTACCTCATGAGAACATAATACAAAAACTCAAATTCTCAAATAGTGTCACGGTAAAATAAATAGATTTAGATTTATAAATATTTCAGATTTAAAAGATTTATATCGTAAATAGAGCTCAAAAATTAATACACTTACCGAATTACTTATTATAAACAGGTTCACTGGTAAACAAAAGACACTAAAAATCTAAATAATATAACAATTTCACCGATTAATGCAAGCTCTTCGTATGTACCTGATTATAAAAATAAAAACTGAAGGTCACAGTATAAAATATTTTGAAGGTTAAAGGTTTCAGTTAAGTACTCTCGATTAGAAATAGAATTATTTATTTTTCCCAAGCTGTGGAAGGAGAGTCATTATGGCTTGGTGGATGATGAAAGTTCTGGTTGAAATCCAACAACAAAGCGATATTTAGATTCAATAAAATCATAACAAATCAATTCATAATTTTTATTAAAAATTTATGATTTTTTCATGATTAATGGAATTTGTTTAATTTGATGTATTGAGGTAATATGTTCAGAAATTCCGTTCGAATATTTTTTTTAACTTTTACGCCACTTAAAATAAATATTCAAGCTTTTTCTTAATCGGTTTTTATTTTAAATGGAGCTAACGTGGCAGCTTTATTTTTCTTTAATACTTACCACTCTGCTGCTTTTCAGTTTCTTATAAAAAAAAATATGTTGATAATTTTACCTTTTAAAATAAGCTGCTATCAAAATATTTTTTATAAATATTTAATTTTACTATCCTAACTTGAAATATGTGCCAGACCAAATGTTTTCTGAAAGACTGAAAAATATTTAAAAGTATTTGATCTTTTCAAGGTCTGCAATCCAAGAGTTCCAATGAAAATACAACATTTCGGTCATTATCCATCCTATCTTCTTTTTATTATAATGATAATTACTTTCATCAATCAAAGCTGCCAACACGCTTGCCGTTCTGCTTGAATTATTGTTAAACGGAATGAACATCTATTTCCAAACGGAACTTCACTTAAACAACATAATAATCGCACAAATCTGATTAGAAAGCACGCATCGCTTGTGTACTGAATTTCAAATGGAGGCACTCCTTAATTCTTATTATGATAACAATGTCAGGGAATGTTTCAAAACATTTAAAGAGAAAAACTTGTTTATACCGCAAATGATCGTGCCATGAGGATTTCAAAATATTTTATTATTTAGATATTTTATCAACTTTCAATGTTTATATTCCAAACGATCATGCCATATGTATTTCGGAACATTTTATAATTTAGTTATTTTATCATTTAACATCTGTTTATGATAAATTTACAGTAGAAATTCGTATAAAAGATGACTGTATATTTATGTGTGTTATTGAAGCTCTAAAGGCTATAACATTCAACTGATTGCAAATTTTGCTCATATGGAATTGTTACTTAGCAGAGATTTTCTTAATTCCAATTAAATAAAAATTTAACAAAATTTCGGTGCTTTTCTCGATAACTTCCGAAAATATTAAAATAGAAAATTGACTTTTACATTATTTTGAAATTTAAAAAAATATTTTTTTTTTTCAAATGATACCAAATGTTTGAGGTATAAACCAAAGTATATATTTTTAGTGAGTCCTTATAATTTTAAATTATTTTTTTAAATATTTTTCACGCATTTTACAAAAATATAGTTCATTCTTGAAGAGAAACTTAAGTGGTTTACATTATTGCTAATAATATTCCATTCATAATATTTTTCAATTCAATAATATTTTTTTTCATGATTATGATCAAGATTATAGGTGATTCGGCTTTTTTTTTCAAATATTGAGCAGATTTCAATATTATTTTCTTTTAAAATTTGGTTGTATTTAAAATTTAGGTTAAATTTAGAATCTAGCATGTTTGAAAAAGCTTTAAAGAGATTATATCTTAAAATACTGATGCTTTTTCTTGGGATATTAGATGCATGGAGATGCAGACGAACAGTTAGAGAAATGTAAAGCTGAATGAAAAGAACAGCGTAAAACTTTTGAAATAATATGTTATAAGTTTTCTAAAATAGGAAATTTAATAATAATTTACCGAGAAAACCTTTCGAATTTGAAACGCACGTATTAATATCCCTTAAACGACTAACTTTTTTTAAAGAATATAACAAGTAATATTTTTTCACCCATGTTTATTCATTTCAAAGTTGAATAAGCCCAACTTTTAGATGACTTGTTGCTTAATCTCTATCTAAAATGACAGAAATTGAGGGATTTTTTTAGTGTACAATTAATTTTTGATGTCATTCGGCTTAACCCTTTCACAAGAGCAATGTTTTATTCATCAATGAAAAAATAAAGAAAGAATTAATCTATTAAAAATAAATATATCTTTATATATATTTTTTTGTTTTAAATAAACTGCAAAATGAATATGAATTAGCCTAAACTGATATAAATTAATTTTTCTTCATTAAAATGTGATTACAATATCAGTTATTGCATTATTGTCAATAATATTTCTATCAGCAAATATCTGTTAAAAAATAAAGGCATTTTTAATCTATTTTCATTTATACATTTTGAGTGTTATTCTTGTTTAATATAAAACCAAAGCAAACAATTACACAATTAAATTATAGATAAAAATTGAACTAATCTAATATATGTTTTATATATAGATTAGTTCAATTCTTATTAATGTGACTAGGGACCTTTAAAGTGCCTTTTTTGCTATTGTCACCTTAAGAATTTGAAATTTTATACGCTTTAAGAGTAACGCAATAGGAGATTACACATAAAATTTTAACGCATTACATTTATTTAAGAGTTAGGGGGTTAATATAATATAATATTAGCGATAAATAACGTCAATGAAAAATGCTAATGAAAATTAATAATAAAAACTGGAAATGAAAGAATTCCAGTTTTTATTATTAATTACTCTAAACCCGTTGGAATAAAAATTGGGATTAATCCTTAAATTTGAGTACGAAATATTAAAATTAACCAAAATAATAACTTAAAACTACGGATTTTTTAAAAAAAGTTTAAATAATTTTGAGTTATTACATTGGTTAATTTTGGTATTTCTTACTCAAATTTAAAGATTAATCCCAACTTTTGTTCCAAAAGGGTTAGAGTAAGTAATAATAAAAACTGGAATTCTTTCGAACAAATTTGGAGCGCCTAGAACATTTTTCATTAGCGTTATTTATCGCTAATATTATATTACATTAACCCTCATAAATAAATTAATATAATGCGTTAAAATTTTGTGCGCCATCTCCTATTGTGTTACCCTTAATGCCTATAAAATTTCAAATTGCACAAACTTCATTTTAAGTCCTGTTAATTTGACCATTGCAAAAAGTCATATTAAAGATCCCTAGTCGCCTTAAGACATTTTGAAAAAATTTTGAACCACAACCAATGTGAAAACTAAACGGTTACATATACATTATAAAAAGGTGGCCATAATTATTTTTTACTGTACGGCTGGACACAAATTAGATTCTTTGATCTTAACAAATAATTTGATTATTATACGGATTACATTACAATGTTTTGCTTATCAAACTTGCTGAAAATATGAATATCTATTTATTTTTTGTAATTCGTATGCTACTTTTTCTTCTTTTTATATCCACGTTTTTTCTCAGATTTCAGAAATAACATCAAAATATATTACATCTTCGAATAATCAATCCGCTGACAACACAATAGTATTTTCATACAGTTAATTAAATTCAAATTTACTGCAAACTAACAGCAAATCACGTCGAGTACAATCGAATTTTTAGTTTCTTTTTAATTATAATACAATTTAAACCGAAGAGGGAAAATAAAAGCTTTTTTCGTCGGCAACTTCTGATTTAAAAATTATCGTTTTTTTATATATATATATACATACAAAGAAAACAACAGCTTAATAATAAAAGACGAGAAAGTTCCAGTTATCAAATCTTCAGCTGTTCGTGCTTTTCATCAGTTGAAGTGCCACAGCCTGTTATTACAGCTGTCAACCCACTCAGAGCGCCAAATTACGCCAAAGTACCGCATAATGATATAATTAAAGTCACACTTTTTGCAAGTCATAAACTTTTCCTTTCAAAGACGGAACGGAGCTTAGTTCAAAAAGAAAATTAAAAGACTCGAGCGTTGCAAGTCGTTTCCGTGAAGAAAATTAAAGCAACGGAAGCTCATTTTCACCAGACATAAAAATCAACCGTTGATGTTTCGGAATTACTGGAACAATTCTTGAATCTTAATTTAGTTTAATTCCGTCTCGCCAACAACGCATTTTCTTTATGGCGTACAAAGGGGAAAAAATATTATCTTCCCGCCTTCTACAACAAGAGTTGAATATTCCAAGATGTCAGAGAATAAGCGCTAAACATTCTAATTTTTGTCTCTGTAGAAGAGTATTTCAATTATAAAGTAGATAACTGCATTTTTAGATTTGCTTTTCATTTTAATGAACATGTATACATTTATTTAAAGTCCCCACTTTATCAAGTCATGGTATTAAGAGGGTCAATTTCAAAAGTAAAGCAGTTTAATTTTTTTTTTTCATTAAACAGGTTCTTTGTTAGCGAACTGTTACTCTTAGGGGCTGAGCAATTAATATTGCTTTTTTAATGTGCTTTGTCTTGAAAAACTTCTTTAATTCTGTTATACTGATTCTATAAGTTGCAGCTGTTAAATATTAACATTTTTTATTTTTAAATTAATTGCGTAATTAATCATATATACTTTTAAAGGTAGATCATATTTTTCTTCTCCTTAGTAATAAAAAAATTATATAATTGCAATTTTTTCTGTTTTTTGTGATTAACACTTTGCTGACCGGTGACGAGTTAACTCGTCATTGCACTTGCATTATCTGTTTCAATTTATAACACCGAGGGCGATATAGAACATTGCAAAAACTTGGCGTATCGTTAGTCTTGTCCGCTCTATAACAGAAAAATTACTTTTCCTAGTATTTACATTTTTATTAGAATTTTAGTAAAATTCCAAAAGTTTCACCCATGACGGAACGTATCGGCGAAGAACTTTTTGATGTAAAAAAGATGTCCAAAGTTTAATTTCAATTCATTCAGTATAAATAAAATTAATTGGAGTTTTTTTTTTAGAACGTTTTACTTTCATATTCAATTACAAAAAAGTAGCCGGTGACATGACATAGTTTCTGAGTAAAATTGCCAGTCACCAAAGTGTTAAAATGTAAATCAGTTAGAATTTTATTAAAAATGGAACAATAATAAAACATAGACTATGCAATTTTGAAATATTTAAGCAAAAGTTATATTTAAAAGAGATATCAGAATCCTTTAAAAAATATAATAACTATTAAATGATATTATTAAAGACGTAGCATTTAAATGGAAGCATTGGGATTCATGTTCACAATAAAATTTGTTTTTAAATACACTTGATACGATTTGAGAACAGTGACGAAACAAAATCATAATTATTGCTTTTGACTAATTAATAGTGTTTATCATAGCTTTTCTCCATCTCCACTTATAAAAAATAACTGTTGACTTGTTTTCAGTAGAAAATAACAACCATCTTTATTTATCATTAATAATAAAAACACAAATGCTAGCAACTTTAATTTTATTGTTCAATAATATTTGATTTATAAAGTCACACATTTTTATTTATAAAACTCTATTTCCATAAGCATCCTTATGCAATCCTTAAATGTCCTTCTTTCTATATTATATCGATATAATCGATTTAAAAAAATTTTTTTTTCTCTTTTACAAAAATCATCCAAGATATAATTGTTTAACTTTAAAATAAAAACACAAGTCCGCTAGTTTCTAAAACGAATTTTTGCTATTTTATGAATACGTATTTTTGTTATCTACTTTAATAAGAAAATGTTCTGTTGTAAACTTTCTATTTTAAAATTTCTTAAATATTCCTTTAAGATTTTGTTGCTCTGCTTTTTTCTGTAAACAATAAATTGTTTTAAAATAAACCCCATAGTATTTGCAACAACTTTTACATTAATAAATTAAACCAATAATTAAAAAAAGAAATAGAATTAAATCTTTAAATATATATTATATATGTGCATCATTCCTTACAATAGTTCCTTATTCTGCTAAAAATTACGAAGTTCGAAAATGACAGATATGTTTTTTGTTCATTTTTGAAGAAAGAATTTTCTTAGAATTAAATGTCATCGCATAAATAAATTTTCTTTTGTTTCCTCACAAAATGATGCAATCGCTGAAAATAATTGATTAGCTTTTACCTTATTTGTTTTCCTTGCTTGTTATATTCAATCGTATTATATTATTCTTTATCTTTCTATATTATGTGAATTCAATTTGATGAACATATAGTTATTCAAAACTAGCCTACATTCTATTCAGGTATATTTCAGTATTAACAAGTACTTATCTTTCGGAAAGTACTTTATCTAGTTAGTGCAAACATGTTTTGGTACTTTTCCGTTAGCCGGGCGGCATTAAAAATCGCCCAAGACATTTGGCGGAATTCTACTTTACTTGGCTATTCTTCGCTTTATAATCACTGTAAGAAATTTGGCGGAATTCTACGTTATTTGGCGATTTTTTGCTGCCGCTCAGCTAATGGGAAAGTACCCAAGTTTTCATTTATTTTACTCAGACGACAGAAAGAAAATAAAAAAGATTAAAGCGAAATCTGCTATGCATATTTCAATGTCTCATATCAGAACATAATTTCTTGAACGGACAAGGTAAATTAGATTTTTATTCGTTTTAATTGTTTCGTTGAGTTAGTTACTTTAGTATCGCAAACGATCCAAAAAAAAAAAAAAACTTTGTCTCGCATTTATTGTTTAAAGAAAAAATCACATTTCCTATTTATTTCATTTCATATAATCTCGTGCTCAGAATGATATTTTTCTAGGTTTATTTGCTGTAGTAATTAACTTATTTTTTTAAAATCAGGGCTTTTGTAAATGTGATGGCAACACTTTATTATAAGCTCATGCAGATAATTAAATTTTTTGAGATGCTCATGCAGATATCTTTTTATTTAGAAAAATTTGTTCTCATTTAAGCAAATTATACTGACCTTATTCGAAATAATCTGATATCCGTTATTAGAGTAAAATAACAAGAAAGCAGACATTTTATACTTGTGTTTAATATCCAAGTAGAAATAGTTTAAAGTAATAAAATATTTTTGATTCACTATGCTATTATTTTAATGATATATTTATTAAAAGTGATATTCATAAGTTTATAAAACCCCAAAATTTTTTTCTCAGCTTATATAAAGAATTAAAACACAAGCAAGACCTTTAATATAAAATTTCTCATTGTAAAACTTTTCCTGACATAATAATACGTTGTTTTTTCAAACTTTCTGAGAAATCTCGGTCCAGTCACATCTGTTTAGTTTATAATACCTCCATTTTTATTAAGAGTTCAGTACCCATTATTGTGGCGACACAGAATAATATCATACACGCCGCTTTACCATTCAAATGTCACATCGAATATATACGATCCTAGCGTCTACTGTTAAAAGGAACCAATTACAGGACGGTGATCCAGGACTTCTAGAAAATAATAAAACTTGCAGTCTGTGACTGCAAAAAAAAAGCGCCACAGCTGAAACACTGCTGTGTTCTGTCACAATGCTCCCAGAATTACATAGCTGACCTTGAAAGTGGACTTTAGCTTATTGCGAACGGCATGGTATTATTACGGAAATCGCGCGAGTTTAATGTTCCATCATAAAGAAACGAAGAAAAGCCAAATAACAAATGGGAAACCGAAAAAAAAAATTATAATAAATACCACATAGTAAAAGTAACGAATGATACGCTTCTTGACTTTATTCTGCGAGTACATTTCGCTTTTCAAAATAAACAACAATAAACCGAAAGAGACTGGAAAAAATATGGGAATAGATAAAAAGTCGTCTGCTACGCGCAACGGACGTTGTAATGACATGTTTGAATCGTCCTTTGCTGAGCGAGATGAACAATTTCCTTTAAGTTCTTCGGCTTTTACGATTTTTGCCTTAAAAAAAATTCATAACTCTTTTTTCAAATGGTTTATGGTTGTTATTTATATGAATTCTATTTCTCGTTCGAGTTTTTCAGGCTGAAAACGTTTGTCATACCGACTTGAAGCGTAGAATTTTGTTCTAGGTCAGTAGATCTACAGTTGTGCAGTTATACCCTATAATATAGAATTTGCTTTCTTGTCCGTTAAAGTTTTATTTTCATACATTCTTTTATTAAATATGCGTTGAGATTTAGCTTCGATGATACCCACACGTGGCAAAAAACGTTTCTGTATATTTTTAAAACTTTTTTTCCTTTATAATGATTGGTGATAGTAATTTAAAAGCACCAAATATTGCATAGTTTGTTTTTGCATAGTATAAAGCATCCTGACCTTGTAATAACTAGGCATCCAAGCAAGATCCGAATCATTATTTCATATCATTCTTACCTTGCATATAATTTTTATTACTAATATTCTCCTTTAATACAACATAGTAAACTCACAAATATCCTGTTCCCGACTATCCGTTTTCCGCACTATTCGGCTTAGTTTTTTTTTTTCATAATCGTAATTAAATGAAAAAGGCAAAGCGTTTTTTTTCTTCCAAAAACTAAAAACTGTACGTTTTGACTTTCAGTGTAGGGTTTACCTTTTCATATCTTTGTAATCATTCGTCAGTGAAAAATCAAATAGGTGTGAGTAAATTTTCTTAAGAATTAGGCTTACAATATACTACTTTAATTCTTTGTTCATGATTTCTGCATTTAATTTAAGCATTACAGAATTTATGTTAAAATGTGAGCTGTTTATATCTTTTAACTTATTTTTTTATTTAGCAGAGAGATTTTTCTAGAGCAGTAGAGTATTTAAACATATATAGACTGCCAATACTGACTACTTTTAATTCGACACGTTAAGGGCAACTGCTTCAATGATTCAATGGGCCGCGATTGCTTTCACATTCTGCATCGTTTGAGATAAATGGAGGACTGAGTACTCATTAAGAAGTCAGAAAATACGCTTTATAACAGTGAGTTTCAGTATAAAAACTTTGTCTCCTGGTATTGATGCACAAAGAAATGAGAATAGAACTCCAGACTATACAGCATTTTTTTACCCGCCCTATCTTTCCGCCACCTTACTCGAGAGTATACTGCACATTATGTTCTCTAAAAGATTTAAAAAAAAACACACTTTATTTCCAAAAGGCTGTTAGATTATTTATATGATTCAAATAGCCAATATATTTATAAATGCAAAAATTTAAAAAAAATCATAGCTGTCACCTAACAGTATTTATTTTACGTAATAAATATATCTTCGTTTAATGCATAACAGAAATGATTTTATTAAAGTTTCGAAGAATGATGAAAAAAAAAAGAAAAGCATAGAAAAATAATTTATTACAAAAAATATGAATACGCATGATTATTTTTCGGCATAAAATTATGTATACGCATGGTTAATTTTCGACATAAAATTATGTATACGCAGGGTTACTTTTCGACATAAAAGTATGTAT
>JAOUZG010019144.1:5522840-5539730 GCA_026289955.1 Argiope argentata
GTAAAAGTATGTATGCGTATGATTACTTTTCCGCGTAAAATTATGTATACGCAGGGTTACTTTTCGGCATAAAATTATGTATACGCATGGTTACTTTTCGGCATAAAACTATGTTTATGCATGGTTAATTTTCGACATAAAATTATGTGTATTCATGGTTACTTTTCTACATAAAATTATGTATATACTTGGTTACTTTTCTAAATATCACAATGAAAATTCAACCATTTTCAAATCGACGTATCAGGTTTGCTTTTCGCTCGCTAAAATTCTTTACCATCAGTGAATTGAAATGGAGCCCAAGCTCTTTAGTCTAGATTTATTATTTTGGTATCTTATCCAGTAATTAAAAGTTATCTTTCTCTGGGAAATGATCTAACCTTTACAACTCTTGCTTTGGATTTCATATATCATCGGGTGTTGACAAAACAAGATGAAGGCAGATGTTGGTTAATTAAAATGGTTCTGTGGAATATCCTACATATATATACTAAAGGACAATTATAATTAATTGTGTCAAATACGCATGCAAACTAGTCCCACTTCTGGGGCAAAGAGTTTAAGAGCTGTACTAAACAAAAGTTTGCAAGAGCACACGCCTTCTAGCGGATAAAGAATAAAATAAAATAAGAAGAAAGAAATAGAAAAAAATAAAATAAGAAGGAAACAGATAAAAAATAAAATAAGAAGGAAACAGATAAAAAATAAAATAAGAAATAAATAGATAAAAATAAAATAAGTAATAAATGAAAAAATATATTATTTGTGAAAATAATAAATCAGTATTAAATTCTTACTCTTTGTGAATGTGCGTTTGGATACAAAAAATTTAAATGTTTTCAAAAGAGATGCGAAAATTAATTTTTTCGGCAACCTTTAAAAAGAATTTATCCATTTTCAAGAAAAAATTTGAATTACATTGTTAACCCTAATCCTGTTTAGAGAAAATTTACATATTTATGCCTAAATTCTATAAATTCGAGAAAATCGAACAATAAAATTATAATAATGAAATCACTTTTATTTCTGTTTATTATAATAGCGTGCCAAATTTTATTCCAATCAAAGCTTTCCTACCGCACACTGCAGCCATTCAACAACTTCTGTTTTAATTCCTTAAAAGACGGTCCTAGAAAATCGGAGAAGAAAAAAAATATGTAAGAAAGAAATATTTTAATTATTTACAGATGAAACTCGTTTAATGTCGTCTTGAACATGGTGAGAAAAGGGACATCTGTTCCTTGCAAGAATTTTTTCTTTCTTTCTATCTCTCTCTCTCACCATTAAGCTGTCAATGTCTTACACTTTTATTTTTACCCTGGTCTTTGAAACGGATTGCTCTTATTTCTTTTGTCATGATTATGTCTTGTACTTTTATGCTCGAGATTAAAGAATCCATCTAAATTTATTCAGATATTTGAGTGAATTGCGTTTTCAAGTTTTTGTCTAAGCATTTTTGTTGGAAAAATTCTTCCGCCTCTTGCTTTGCATTTTATTAATGTGTTTGTTTAATCTTATAGGGAGGCGTTAGTTTTCTTTTTTTAAGAAAGATATAATTAAATTATCTTCAAATATTTTATAGCATAATTAATATTTCAGAATTAATTAATTGAATAATATTCTTATTCTATCAGTAAAAGAAACATTAAATTTCTATGCGTTTTCATTGGGATTCAAATATTTTAGTTCAAATATATATGATTCATAAATTAGTAATATATATTAATTAAAGAATCTTTTAATATATTTATTACATTAATTTTCCTATTTAGAAGTAATAAATACTTATAATACATAACACAAATGAAAAGAATAAATTTATTAAGTTACTTAAAATTAATGATAGATGATATATAAAAAAATCATTTTTTACTGTTGTAAGTTTTGAAAAAATTAATCATTATCTTATTTTATGCCATTAAAATTGATATATTTTCAGTTGATGTTACTTGAAAAAATGATCAATTAATAATTAAATTATTTTATGACTATGAAACAAATTCATTTTAACTGCTGTAAATTTAAAACGATTAAATAATCACAAATTATTTTATGATATTGAAACAAATTTATTTTTAACTGCTAATTCTTAAAAATGATCAAACAATCATCAAATAATTTTATGTCATTGAAATAAATTGTTAGGAGATTTCATTTAAGATAATAAAAAATTGTTAATTTATTTTTCTTTTATAATAATATGCTCTGTTAAAAATGTAGTGTGTTGTTATAAAAAAATAAAAATCATTGCTGTGTCATTAAAAGACACAACAAAACTTTCATAACAAATAATTATTTAATTCTTAGTACATATTTTTTTACCAAAACATGATGTTCTTTTCGGGATGAGGTTTTTGGTGTCAACAAAACTCCGTAGGCGAAAAATAAAAATGTTATTATCCGCCCGAGCATCTCAAAAAAAAATCAGCTTTTAATAACGCGTTGCCATTGCATTTACTAAAGCTCTGATTTTTTTTAAAAAAATAAGTGAATGACTACAGCAATAAAATCTAGAAAAATGTCATTTTGAGCACGTGATTATATGAAATGAAATAAATAGGAAATGTGATATATTTTTTTAACCAATAAATGCGAGACAAAGTTTTTTCGATCGTTTGCAATGCTAAAGGGGCTCATTCAGCGAAACAATTAAAATGAATAAAAGTATAGTTTAACTTGCACGAGCTATTAAGAAATTATGTTTTGGCATGATACATTGAAATATGCATTGCAGATTTCATTTAAATCTTTGTTCTATTTTTATTTTATTCAAGTATAAGGTGGATTATTTTTAAATTTTTAAACCCAGTTCAGTAAATTACAATACTTACCCTTTTTAAATAATAATTTAAATTAATAAATAATATTTATTAAGGTTATTTAAAAAAACGTAATCAGGCTATTAGGGTAACTGTAACTGTTATCAGGCACATTGGTACAGAAATTTTCATTTATAACGCACTCATTTATTCTAATAAATATGAAAGTACACATGATTTGTAGAAGATTCACTGTATCACCAAAAATTTTATTCAATCCCAGGAAATAAGATACAAAAGAAATTAAGAAATAAGCTTTAAACATAAAGTTTAAGAGAGCGCAAAAATGTACCTAATCATTGGCAGATAAATAATTGCTGTGAATGGGTATAGAAATTGATGTTCATCGTTTTCAAAACGACTATCATTTTCAAACGAGTATGTTTTTATTTCTATTCTTAAAAGTATTATCCCACTTAAGACTCAAAAGTAATCTTTCTCGGAATATTAATTTCCTTTCTTACAGTCTTCCTCCATAATTTTGATAATTCAACTTAATTCAACTTAATATACTATTTGTATTAATGTTTTTAAATAATATAATGGATCATTTGCTTTCACCCATCATTTATTCCATAGTAGGGTTTTCACTTGTTCTTTTATTTAATGAATTTAGTGACATATATATAATAATATAAACATTTACTTAAAATTAGTTAAATTGAACTCATGTTTTAAGAGTAGCATCAAGTATTAAAATGAATTTACATAATTCCCATGAACTAATTAAATTAAATTGTTTATCAACTAAAAAAGATACTACATGATAATTATAACATAAATTCAATTTAATTATTTTATGGAGTTTTATTTAAACTCACTTTGTTATGAGATTCTACTAAAAATACGAATTCAATTGAACTAAGTTATGCTTTTGTAATTCACCTTATTATTTGTTAATACAAAAAAGCCCAAATTCAATCAAATTAATTTATGATTGCCCTTACTAATTATGAAACAACAAAAAAAAAGACAATACATAACCAAAAAAAGCTAGATGCCAAATTTCTCTAGTTTTAATGAGTAAATGTTATCAAAATAACACTGTAAACTTTCGTAATGTATTTCTAAAAATAAAATAATCCTCGATTACTAGATTTTAAAACGATATCTCGAAGTCTTCATGGCCTACTGTGTATATGACAAGAAAAGCAATTAACACCTGCGTCGAAAATAGTATTTAATGAGAAGAAGAAAATTCTTGTTTTCTGCAATGGAACACATTTTCTTGATTTCCGACCACTCCGAGTTATTCATTTAAAACTCAGTATCAACCTTTCCCGATTCTCTCCGCTTGTATCGTTAGATTATTCTCAACAAAGCCCTCGAACCAGTGTCAAAACAATTCCCGATTGGAATGAAACCGAAAGACTGCCACTGACGGGCAGAGTTGAGATGTATTAATCCTGCGTCGCATGCATTTTCTCCTCCCCCCTGTTCTTCCTCTCGGTGCACGGAATCACCCGCGGCCTGATAGTAAAAATAACATCTTCAGAAAAATCTAAAAGCGATCAAAAATATCGCGTGAAACTGACGCCTGTTTTGTGAGAATAGGGAATTTTTTTCATATGTTATTTATGCCAGAATCCTTTTTTTATTTTTTTTTCAACACAAGGAATGCTATTTTGTTTTTAATATTGCTCTTGCTTTCTAATATATATATATATATAAATAATAAAAAAAAAGGTGTCAAAGACATCTTAGCCTAGGGGTTTAAAGGAGTACTTTCACAAAGTGAGCTGGGTTGAAGAAAAGAAGGTAAAATAAAATAAGATAAATCGATCGTTTTAGTATCGCTTTGAATATAAAACTTCGAATACTGAAGCTGCAGACGATTTTTACGTGATCCACTTTTTGAAAATCGAGATGCAGATGTGAATCTTTTTATAGAGTTTGTTTTGATACGAATGCATGTTATTTTTGTTTCGCAATTTTTGAGGCATTGATACTTTGTTCGATAAGTAATATCTAATATATTTAAAACAAACTACTTTAAAATAACGAAATAATATTAAAATAATTAAAATAATATAATATATTATATTTAGTATCGCTTCGAATATAAAACTTCGAATGCTGAAGCCGCAGACGATTTTTACATGATCCACTTTTTGAAAATCGAGATGCAGATGTGAATCTTTTCATAGAGTTTGTTTGATGCGAATGCTTGTTATTATTTTTTTCTCGCAATTTTTGAGACATTGATACCTTTTCCGATATGTAATATTTAATATATTTTTAAAAACTAATTTAAAATAACGAAGCATTTAAAATATTTAAAATAAAATATGATATATTTTTAAATGATGGCTTTTGTATATCATTAAATTATTAAAACTAAAGCTGTCATTCAAATTATTATCTTGAAAATTAATTTAAATTAAAAGGTCCTAAATTGAGGATCCAAACTTCCTAACTATGCATTAATAAATTATTGAAAGATTGTAACAAGATTTTGAATATATATGCATTTTTCGTAATGTGGAAAAATGCTAAGAGAATTTAAGTTCTTCATCAAGCTACATGATAACCAATATGACAAAAAATAGTTCAGTACATAAATAAGCGACTCATGTTGAATGATTAGGAATAAAAAAAAGGGGGTTCGAAGTGTGTTTAGCATATGTAAAGAGATGCTTTTTGAACTCAGTCTGAGTCCCATCGGCTGTTGCTTTATTAACGGGCTTCACTTAAGATTACATTTCCACGAAATCCACTCACGTGACTAGACTTATTCTTTGTTATGAACAATCTATTAAATTTGTACACCTTAATTCGAAAAGTACATAATCATATAAGCATCCAGTCCATTATCATTTATGTAATTATTATATGTATTATTATATATATTATTAAATGTTCAATAATAAATGTATTTTTTCTCAAAAATTTTTTTAACTCTTCTTTCGGAAAAAATAAGAATTTTTTCTCTGGAAAGTTTTAATGAAAAAAATGTAGTTTATCTCTATATATGGGCTTCTGAAAAGAAGACAACAATGCTTGAAATTCAAGAAGCTCTGATATACAGAACGTATTAGAAAGGCCAGAGTCCCATTTGTGTTTCACTCCCATGAAAGAAGATAGATACCCTTAAATCGCTATAAACAGCAAAAATATGATATTAGTGTAAATTATTGTAATTTGTTTTGTTATATGAAAAACAAAAATTAAATAACAAAAATTTTACCTTCTTATTACTGTTTTTTAATTAGCTACGGCAATCATTTTAAACTCTTTAAATTCAAAATATTGTCTCATGTAATCTTAACGTGCACGTATAATGAAAATATTATGCTGCATTTATTGCGGAAGTCCAAGCAAAAAAATAAAAAAATAAAAAAATAAAAATTGTAAAAATAATTTAAAAAAAAGAATATCAGTTAAATAGTCAACTTAGAAAAATGCACGCACAAGAAATAAGTCCATGAAACTGCTTATAAAAATGGTAGAGATATTTGCGATGAAAATCATGAACTACCAAGGGTTTTATTAAAGACTCATCTAAAATTCAAAAAAACATAATCTGATATTATCATGCAATTTCTCCAACCTAAGCAAAGGGGAAGTAAATTTCATACTAAATAAATAATTTTAAAAACTCGCTAGAGATATTTGACAATATATTTTTTTCAATTTTAGGATAAACCATTTTTCAAGCAACGGACAATTTTGATCCAAAATATCTCTTACAAGTTTTCAGATAAAAGAAACTTTTTCCTCTCTTTTTTTATAAAGGTATAATAAACCTTTTTTTAAAAATTGAAAGTTTTAATGGATCTTATTTATTTTATAGTTACATACATTGTACTCAGTTTGAGTCTGTTTAATTATATATTTTACACAGATTTTTACTCACTTCACTTCAAGTGACGCTGTAACCATCAGAATAATGTATGAAAGAAATAAAGAATGCAAGTAAATGAAGGCAAACATTTATAGTAAAATCAAGGAATAAAAATACTTATTACAATCGATGTGATAAAAATATAAATAAAAAATAAATGCTAACATTATTTAAAAATAATTACGTATTTGCTGGGACATGATTTTACATACAAAAACAACAGGATTTAATCCATATTTAGGGATTCAATAAGTATACACCAGGTGCTCCACTCTCTTTCCTGGGGTCGTGGCGGCCTGGTGGTAAGATTGTGGTTCAAGAGTCGTAGGATTTCAGGTTCAGGGCCCGATTCCACCGAAGAATCGTCTTGTAAGAGGTATTCTTACATGCAAAGTCCGTCAGGGCCAAACGTCCTCCCTCTAGTCATCCTCGTCATCTGGTTGAGGTTCAAAGTTACATGGTATGTCCCAAATTAGCCCTATTGTTGCTTTACAACGGCAGTTAATGTAACTAATTTAAACCATTCTGTGTCCAAGTTCTTGAGAACTTTCATATCACCATTTAAAAATTGCACGAAATCACATCAACAGAAACAAAATTGAATATTAATATAATTTTTATATATAATAAAAAAGAAATTGAAGGAATTGCATATTATTTCTTAATTCTTTAGTGAATTCGTAAGTGTCAATTTGATCAAGATTTGAGGAAAAATTTAACTTCAAACATAAATTGCATAGATAAGTACAACTTAATTGTAAAAAGCAACAGTTCGTATTTAATATTTTCGAAATGTAACATTCTATCTCGGAATAGAAAACATACAATTACGCCTGACGCCTGATTTAAATACAAGCTTTATACTGCAGATTCTCATGATTTTTCTTTTTTCATATTCTAGACATTTCTGATTGGAAAATTGGAAAGTTTGTATAAGATTTTATATTAGTGGATTTTTTTATCTTTATTCCCAAAGGATTTTCTGATGGAAATATATGGAGATATTTGTCTCATATTTTAAATGTCAAAGAGTGGTGAAAGTTTGCTATCCTAAAATCACCAGAAGAAAAAAAAGTTTGGAGTCATATTCTCATTTGAATCGGTGTCGTTTTAGACATCATATTAGAGAATTCACAGAAAAAAATATTCATAGATAGAGAAACTTAATTTACATTTTATCTCGCGTATGAGGTTTTCTGTGTTTACTTGATGAATAGAAATTTCTACCAGAAAATTTATGCGAATACCAAATTTAATAAACATCCTTATCGACGACGAGAGAATTGAAAATGCAAATATATTCTTATCTTTTTAAACCTATCTCATTTCTATGAAATATAAAACTCGACTTTTAGAACATTTCCATTAAATTTAAATATTTCTTTTATAAATGTGATAAGTGACGAGTTCTTTATGAAAAAAGATAGCGATATAGTTTTAAAAACAAGAAATTCCTCTTTTAGAAAACATCTTGGATAATCGAAATTGAACTGTCTAAAATTTAAATGTAGGCAATTAAGAGAGACAGTAAAATGCTACAAGAATACAGCATTTTACTATGTTCAAAATAAAAAATAAAACATTTTCTAAATAAATTAGTCAATGTTTGCTGCAAATTATAAGAAACTATGTAAAAGAGTTTCAAAACTCCTTTGTTTAACTTGACTAGTTTCATACAGATAAAGATGTAATTTTGTAGTTGATTTCTATGATTTCTGAATATACTGAAGAACGATCTCAATCTTTTACTACTCTTAACTATCAGTTGATCACTAATTTAATTATATTTTTATTTGTGTCCAGTGGTGCCATCTAATAGTCCGCCTTAGATACAATACACATCAATATTAATGAACTGAAAATAAATTAAAATAACTTAAAAAATTTTAAAAACATTTATAATTTTTAAAAAATACACTTTTAATTTTAGATTTTCTTCAAAATTTTCTTTAAAAATACTTTTTAGTTAAAGTTATTATCACTATTTTTATTGTCTTTCTTGAATAAAAATTTCTAATTTAAGAAATGCTTAATCACTGGAATAACGTCTGTAACTATTTTTTATCAATAGTACAGCTAAAAGTCTTGTTACATCAAAAAAGTTCTTTCTAAAAAGCCCATTTTCCTATTTTCAGTTATCTGTCGAAAAATATATCTAAAAAAATACCCATAACCCATAAATTACTGTAATTAATGTCAACACAAATACTGAATTTTATTTTTCTCAAATTTTTTATTCATGTATAAAAGATTTATCTGCGCATTTTGATAAACGAAATGTAATCCCAGGGTCCGAATTAGCCTAACTGGGACCTGGGACAAAAACTTGGGGGCCCCTCTGTTCCTCACTACATTAGTAATGAAGAATAAAATTTCATTATTGAAGAAGAAGAAAACGTAAAATAAACTTTCTATTCAATTTGGGGGGCCCTATGATGTGGGGGCCCGGAATAATGCACTGTCACTTATGCCTCTGTCTTAGTTAGGCTCTGTGCAACACGACCAGCTAGATACAATTAAAATCACATTACACTGACCATTCTTACGAAAATACAATAAAGATTTGATCAAAGGAAAAAAAAAAGAAAGAAAAATCTTTGTTTTCTTTTCTTTAGGAGGTAAAAAAAAATCTAAAAACTAAAAGCAAGTATGGAGCATCTCGTGCACAGTACAACGGACTCCAAAGAAGTGATTCACTAATGTTGGGGACTCAAACTTTCTAAAAGCTTTTACTGTAGGTAAGAGCAGTGTAAATAAAGAAAAATGATACTTCCAGTTCTGATAATGCCAAAACGGTGCGTTTCAACTTTACTCCAGCATAGTTCCGAGCTCTTTTTTGACCGCTCTTATTAGATTTGTTTTGCCCTAGATTTTTCTTTTCTTTTCTTTTTTTGTTTTATTTTCTGGATATCCTCGGATCTCTTAAAATGCGAGAGTTCTTATAAGAAGTAAGTGGCCAGGAAAAGAAGGGGGGGGGGAAAGAATATAATGTTGCATGTTTTGAGAAAGTGCAACAATTTATTGTGTTGGTATATCCCCGAAAAAAGAAGTTATGTTTAATTGTAGTAGTTTTAGTAGCAGTTGTGTTTTTGTATATAGTTTATGGTTTTTCAGATATTTTTAAATTCTGTATTTCGCAGTGATTTTTTTAAATAAAATTTTTGTTTTTTAATAGGCATTTTGAATTATTCATTAATTGGTTAATAAAATGTTTAGTTCTTAAATTCCTTCTATGGGTTAATTCTTTCAATAAGCATTCAATTATTGAATGCGCATTCATTAATTGATTGTTTTCAGTAGAAATAATAGTATCAGAAATCTATAGAATAGAAATTTTTTTTATCAAAAATATGTTAAAGAACAAAATTAATTACTTAATTTATGTACATGAATAAGCAAATAACTAATTATCGTTTTAATTATTATTACTGCGCTTTCACCTTTAATAATTTATTATAATTATTACATTTATTGGAGCTTTTAATTGGTTTTAAAAACGAACAATTGATTGTAAAAAATCTGTTTCTTTATATTAAATAATTATTGGATTTAGAACTGATCGAAACAGAATAATCATAATTTATCATTTACATTTTATGATATTTTCGTTATTTTTGCATAATTTGAAAAAAAAAAGATTTCATAGAAATATTCATTTTTAAGAAACTATGTTAAATTGGTCATAATGTTGTATATAATCTTAGCATGAAATCAAAGATATATTTTCAAGAAATGTATAAAATATTGTAACTGATGCAGAAATGATTATTTTCATGGACGTACTAATAGCTTCATTTATACATCTTATATCTAGTTAAAATCGTTTTAAAAAATTCTGACTAACAACACTGATAATTTCAATAGCAATGCATATGGTAAAAAGGCCGGAAGTTATTTTTCAATAGCAATGGCATATGGTGAAAAAATCGGAAGTCATTTTTAAATTAAATCTGAGTAAAACATACGAAAATCACGTGACATATAAATATTTGTTAACGTTCAATGAAAAGCTATAAACATTAAAACACGAATACTAAATAAAAGATTATGACTTCTAGATATTAAAATTATTGTAGCATTTAAAACCTATTTAGAACTCTCAACCTCCATCTTAAATCTTATCACATTGAATCTAATGCAAAGTGCAAAGATACAAAAGAGAAGAAGCGTATCTTTTCAGCTACCATTCTTGGTTGCCATGGCAGCCTGACAGTGACAGATTGGTTTTCGTGAAACCTTCATTAAATGCAAACGAATGATGCAAAAGTGATACAAAAAAAATTCCAGAGGACTAAATTAAACACTACATGGTACTTTTAATCGTTACTATCACGTCCCCACGACTATCGTGAGCTCTTTTCAAAACTCAAGATTCATTTCTTTCAGAAAAATAGCAAAATAAATGAGATATTTAATAATGTTCTCTGAATTCCCATGGAAAGTTTGAAAAGATTCTCGATCAATAGAACTTCATTTTCCTTGATCTGCATGTTTTTGTACTTTCAGAATTCCATTTGCGTATAAAGATACTCATTATTTGAAATAAATAGATAATTTGTAGAGTTATAATATATTTTCTGGAATTAGGTAGGATTCATTAAAAAATGATTTGTTAATAGCACAGACGATAATTGCAAGTTTAATTTATCATTGTTCATTTATTTATTTTCCGATTTTATTTCAAACTTATTTCGTAAACATTAGAGAATATATAATGGCAATTATTTTATTTCAGAAATTGAAGTAATTTTTATTTTGTAAGAATAATCATAGAAAATAAAACTGGAGATTTAAATCAAAATTAACTGACATTAAATATATCTTTTCTCTAAAAATGTTTTTTTTAAATATTATAATTGAATCTTATGGATATAATCGAGTTTTCAATTCAGGAATAACGAGATAGTATTGGATTTAGTTTGATAATAAAATTGAATTTGGTTAATTCTATAGGATCATGGAAAAATATTCGAGCTGTTATCTTAATTAAATTGATTTAAAATTCCAGAAGGAGAAATGAAAAAAGAATACATTTAATCCGTAGCCAATTTCAAAAGTATTCAACCAGCAAAAGAGTAAAATAAAACAAGATCTAAAATTATTGAATATAATTTAATTTTAAATGAAATCTGAAATTTTTAAATCGCTTTTAGCATTGTAAGAATCTTTTATCTAAAGACAGATGTGAGAACATTGTTCTAAATAATGCACTAAAAGAAAACTACTGAAATTCAAAACATGAAATAGCCGCTGTATTTTATTTCACTCAATCAATGAAAATAAAATTCTACAATGGGGGCAATTCTAATAACATACAAGCATTCCCAAGATGCTTATATGGTTTAAATCTTTCATAACATAGCACATATTTTTAGATTATCTTGAAAGAGAAGTTTCGAATATTACGTGTAAATACTACAAACGAGTTTCTTTAGACAGACGCCTACGCATTTATACTTGATTTACCTAGAAAGAATAAAAATGCGTTTCCAGTTTCTTAGTAAACAATCATATTTTGTGTGTTTTCTTTAACCTATAACTTTTTTTGTTAAAAAAAATTCTATGAATCTCTGAAATTACTTCCAGGAATGTATGTTGTATGCAAGAAAATTGCCCGTGAATGTTTCATGGATGAAATAAATCACATTTATTCTATTAACAGGAGATATTTTTCGATATTACCAAAAGGATATTTGATATTTTGAATATTCTATTATTGTCGTATTAAATCTTCTATATTAATAAAAATGCTTCTCGAAATGCGTTGCTAAGCGCAAAACTAGAGAACGGCTGGTCCGATTCGGCTAATTTTTTTAAAAATATTTTCGTTAAGACACGGGGATGGTTCTTATGGAGAGAAAAAATGGAAAAATTGCGAGGAAAATAGTTAAAATGACACTTTTCTTACTTTCCCGCCAAAAATTTTCATTTCTTTCCCTTCACACTGAGTAAGATAGCAGGAAGTAATAAATTATGATTTGTTTACAAAGAAATACGCGAAGTCAGTTGGTTTTCATTTATAGATAACGGGATGTTTAAAAAAAGAAAGAAAATGGTTGCTTTTATTATTAGTCTGTATGGATATTTAATTTATGCCTGCTCAAAATAAAGTCTGGGCAGGGAAGAAAAAAAAGAATGAAAAAAAGAGTGTGCGTGTGTTACCATTATTTCCTCTGTGAGCGGCATTTTCCAAGCTGTTTTTAAACTTTCGCATCTCTTGAAAACCAACTGTGTCTTTATTTGTTTAGTGTGTTTAAATTTATGAAAATTTGAATCTCATTATTCTATAAAAACGTAGAATTTTAGACCTTTCCCTCCACCATGTAAGTAAAATATCAATTCTGGGACAATCATTGCTCGGACAGAAACAGAAAGATGAGTAGTACAATGAACAGAACAACTTAAGAAAATAATACTATAAATGAATTATATGATTATCAAAATTTATTTGGTTTAAAAATATTTTGGTGAAAAACCTGCTATGAGACACAGCTACATAAAATATTATATGAAAATTTTAACGATCATTAATACTGGCGAACCGACTGGTCGCCAAAGGCGGCTAGTGTCGAATAAAAATGTCGAAGCAATATGGTAAAACTAATTGTACTTTTAGGGTAAACCATTGAATGAGATCCATTCCACTACCTTGATTGGTTTATATAGCAAACCATCACCTCTCATACATTTAATGAAATGCAGGATAAATTAATTTATTCTTAGATATCAAGTGCAATTTAGTTATAAAATTATTGATATAAATAGGGTCAGTTTCTTCTACTCATAATATTAAAATATTTAAAAGCTTCTTTCTTCCCTAGTAGCACACAAATATTGTACAATATTGCATTGCATTGATCAATATTCGCAATATTGTTTTATATTGTGTAATATTGTTTAATATCATATAATATCTCACAATATAACACAATATTGTGCAATAGGTTGTGCTACCTGGGTTATCCCCAGTTTTTCATAAAAAGTCTCTGGAACAGATGGTTTAAGATTTGAAACCTTGCTCACCACAGGTATTCTCACTATAAGTCTTGGGACTTTTTTGCCAATTGAACCAAATGACCAAATATACTTCTAATGACGTGGCATAGAAATTCGGATTGAGATATTTCTACCTAATCGTCTGACCATGGTTAAAATTTTAAGATCTTGAAACCCTTGTATTGCTACTAAAAGTGATGCAGTTATCTAATTAAACGAATCTATTTTCTTGTCAAGAAAAATCAATATAAAATTCCACATTCTTATGTTTCAAACATTTTAATATAAGTTGAAAATATTTAAGGCGGCCTTTAAAACGGTTTTCTGTAATTTTCACCTTAGCAAATTGAAATTGTAGAGGCATTAAGAGTAACACTAGAAAAGATGAGATACAAAAATTTAAAGCATTATATTAATTTATTTAAGATTAAGGGGTTTATATAATATAAGATTAACGATAAATAACATTAATGAAAAATGTTCCATGGGTTTCAAATTTGTTGGAAAGCGCTCCAATTTTAATTAATACTTACTCTAATCCTTTTGAAACAAAAGTTTGGATTAGTCTTGAAGTTCGAGTACGAAATATCAAAATTAACTTGTGTAATAATTCAAAACTGCATAAACTTTTTTAAAAATATGTAGTTTTAAGTTATTACATAGGTTAATTTTGATATTTTGTACTCGAACTTCAAGCCTAATCCCAACTTTTATTTCAGAAGGATTAGAGTAAGTAATAATAAAAATTGAAGCGCTTTCGAACAAATTTGGAGTGTCTCAACAAAAAATTTTCATTAACGTTATTTATCGCGAATATTATATTGTATTAATCCATCTGACTCATAAATAAATTAATATAATGCTTTAAAATTGTGTGTCTAATCGCCTCTAGTGTTACTCATAAGGCGACCAGGGACCTTTAAAATTACTGTTTGCATTTTTCACCTTAGCAATTTCAAATTTTACAGGCATTAAGAATAACACTATAGGAGATGAGACACAAAATTTTAAAGGATTATATTCATGTATTAATGAGTTAGGATGTTAATATAACATAATATTAGCGATAAATAACGTTAATAAAAATGTTCCAAGTGATTCCAAATTTGTTTGAAAGCTAACTAATTTTTCTTACTACTTTCTCTGACCTTTTTGAAACAAAAATTAGGTTTAATCTTGAAGTTTCAGGAACGAAATATCAAAATAAACCAATATATCTAAAAACTAACGATTTTTTTTTAAAGTTTAAGTAGTTTTGCGATATTACATTGGTTTCATTTTGATATTACGTACTTAAACTTCACGATTAATCCCAACTTTTGTTTCAAAAGGGTTAGAGTAAGTAATAATAAAAATTGGAGCGCTTTCGAACAAATTTGGAGCGCCTGGAACTTTTTTCATTAACGTTATTTATTACTAATAACATATTATATTAATATCCTAACTCATAAATAAATTAATATAATGCTTTAAAATTTTGTGTCTGATCTATTATAGTGTAAATCTTAATGACTGTAAAATTTCAAATTGCTAAGGTGAAAAATACAAAAAGTCATTTTAAAGGTCCCTAATCGTCTTAATGCCTGTAAAATTTCAAACTGGTAAGGTATAAATTACCTAAATTCATTTTAAAGATCCCAGGTCGCCTTAATTATTTAAAACTGAGTTAATAAATTTTTCTCTAAAAATTGTCTAGTAAAAGTTATTTATTTTCCCATACAAGTCTCAACAATACACGCAATTCGATTCCAGAAACATATTTATACCCACCTAAAGTGCATGTTCCATAAGCGGCCGCGATCAAAGGAAAATATTACCCTTTTCCCAGAATAACAAGACAACAATCTTTTAGACATCCAAAATGTGTCAGATCCCTTTCAAATAAAAGCTCCCGAATTGAATACTTCAATTTTGCAGGGTGGGGGGGACAAGCAACAGCTCAGCTCTCTTGACACCTTCCCTCCTAGGTGGTTGCCGTGGGCGGGGAAGCCAAGATTGGATTGGAGCACTTTGAATGTGAGACACTGGGAGAGACATATCTTTTCTCTTTACATCTCCTTCTACGTTTTCAGGCCAATGTAAATCATCTCCTTCAAAAGAGAGGCAGAAGGAGATGGAAATGTCACGTTTTCGCTTTGTATTATAAGTTGGGAATGATTTCGACTTAATGAGTAAAACGAGACACCTCTGGGACTGGAGATAAGAATTGTTGCAACGGTAGAGATAATTATGTGAGTTTAATCTCGTTGTTGTTGGATTAGATAAAGAATGAGTATTTAGGTGTCAGCTTTCTGTTTTCTTTTAATGAATGGAAATTTCATCTAATAATCATGTTTGCTGAGGTGCTGATTAAGTGCACTTTCAGTTTCTGCTCGTGTCGAATTAATTTATGCGCATTTCATTGAATATCTTTAGTTGGAAGATCAGAGTTATTATGAGGCAAAGGTATTTATTTTATTCAATAACGAGGAATAATTCTATTATATACTGTGCCGTCAATCGTTATATCAAGATTCATTCATTTTCATCATTCATTCCTTAAATTTTCACTTCACTCGTCCATACAAATATTCAGTTTTATATTTATCATTTCCTCCAAAAGAATAGAAGATGGAAATGTCATGTTTTCATTATCTGCTTAAAAGAGAGAATTATTTTGATTTGATGATGAAAAGTAGGAATTGTTGTAACGATAAAGATGATTATGTGAGTTTAACCATATTGCTGTTTGTAATTATGTGTACTTGTGTATCAGTATATGTTTTTTTCCAATCAATATAAATTCATTCAACAGTTTTTTTGTTCAAATATTAACTTTGATTTATGCTCACAATGAATCGCGTGCATTTGATTAAATGTTTTGTTTTAACGATAAAGGTGATTATTCAATTTAACCTTATTGCTGTTTGAAATAAAAAAATTGTGTACTTATGTATCAGTATCTGTTTTCTTTTAATGAATATAAATTTATTCAATTGTTTTTTTGGTTCAAATGTTGACTCTAAATACCTTGAATTTATACTCACAGTGAATAGCGTGCATTTGATTAAATGTTTTGTTTTATGGATGAGGACGATTATTCAATTTAACCTTATTGCTGTTTGAAATAAAAAAGAAAATGTACTTATGTATCAGTATCTGTTTTCTTTCAATCAATATAAATTCATTCAATGTTTTTTTTTGTTCAAATGTTGACTGGAAACCCCTTGAATTTATGCTCACAGTGAATGG
>JAOUZG010019144.1:5539740-5572569 GCA_026289955.1 Argiope argentata
AAAAAAATGTATACTTGATTTTCAGGGTTTGTTTTCTTTCAATCAATATAAATTCGTTTAATAGTTTTGTTAGTCCAGATGTTGACTGAAAGTATTTTGAAGTTATACTCACAATGAATGATAAGCATTTGATTAAATGTTTGTTTTAATATCTCTTGATTAAAGATCAATTTTATGATGGTATACAAATATTTGTTTTATTTAATATTTATTTATTTGTTTATATAAAATACACTCTACATTAGCACTGTAGAGAAACAGATTTATTTATCCTTTTAGGTGTTTTTAATGTGAGACAGAAAATACAACATAATAATAATAGAAATTTTCAAATAAAGCATTACATTATATAAATAAGTTGAATAGTATATAATAATAGTATATAAAATAGTATATAAATAGTATATAAAAGTATTTAATACTGTATTGTATTATATACTTTTACTGTGATAGTGAATAAACTGTCGAGGCGCATTAAGAAACGCAACAAATCACTCAGTATTTTATTAGGTAACATTTACATGGTTCACTCCGCAAAACTGCATATACGCATGCATTCGAATAGTGCATTACAAGATTGTTTATTCTTATATTTCAAAAATCAACATACATGTGCTCTCTATCTTCCTTCTACACCTGATTTAGCACTATGTGATTTTTATTTTCCTATATTTGGAGAAACACTACCAGACTAAACAAATTTCCTTATCAAAAACAGTTAAAGTGATTTCGGCGGATCCATCAAAAACTGTTTCCCAACATGAGTCTGAAGGTTGGAATAGTTGAGGAATAAATGTATTATTTATGTCATAGTGAAAATTTCGAAAAAGGCCATCAAAATTTAAATATTAAATTTTTTTAATTAATTTATCATAAACCTTTTTCAGATAACCTATATATATCGAGGTGAGCAAATAAGTTGTTTCTTCTGAACTTTAAAATTAATATGAAATTTATTAGAAGATTTTTTCAAAGAATTAAATGAAATTAAGGATTCGGTGTTGAAAAATACTCTCAAAATTAGGAATCCTCAATCTTTTTAAATAAAAGCAATTATTAGTCACACATGCCTTGATACATTTAGGAATCAATTCAGATCCAATCTATATGTTGAAAAAATTAAAAATTGATTTTAAGATATAAAATAAAATAAAATAACAAAAATATTAGAGTTTCGAATGTTTTGAGTTAAAGATAATCGTCTGTATATTATTAATTTCACGTTATGTTTAAAAAAATCTGTTTCAGATCAGGAAAATCTGTATTTAATTATCGTTCAGATTTTACCGGTAAATATTCATCCAAAAATATACAGCAGAAAAAAATTTCTTCAAATTTAGAATAATATTTATAAGCATTAATTACAAGAAAAAGCATTCCGCAGCAAAGGCATCTGCATTTGTTACTGAATATAAGAAAAAAAATCATATAATTTTTTAAAAACTGAATACATTTTTTTTCAGAGAGCTCAGAAACTGTGTTTATTAAGGTTATTCATTGAATTTTTGTTTCTTTACAGACAACCATCTCAATCATGAATATATTCTTCGCTTTCGTCATATGTTTAGAAATCATTCACTATGTCACAGGTAAGATTTAGAAACTTTTTCTTTGCTACATTTTTTTATTCAACCTTTTAAACACATATTTTAATACCACATTGCTATATGAATTGAAAAAACAAAATTTTAAAGTATAAAAATTGCTATAAAATGCTTGGGATTTTCCGGGACGTTATTATTTTTTTATTCAAAAAACAAATTATATTTAAAAAAAACGTTCAAACTATTTTCTCATATAACAAAAATATTAAGACACAAATATCGTAATTCTGATGTTTTTCTTTGTAAAAATATTACAGATTCGCATTTAATCATATAAAAACTGAACTTAATTTATTTTTTTTATAAATATAAATCAGTAGTAATTTTTAATCAAAATAGACGAGAATACCTTTATAAAAATATTAGAAATAATATATAATAAATACTTAATAATAAAGTTAATATCATTATAAAATATTTTTCATAGAGCTCGCTAATGCTCACTGTTTAAATGGGAAAAAGTTTTATATTTCTTTACCATAATTTATTGCTCTATCATTTAAAATTTTTTAATATTGAATGTTATATAAAGGAAAAAATACCTAGACCTAAAAAGTAGTATCTTTTATGATGATTTAAAGTGGAAAGATAAAGATAATAAATAATAGTATGAAATAAATAGAAGATCTTATTTAAGAAATAAATTCTATAAAAACTATGTTCACTAAATTTTAAGAAAGATGGGATTTTCTTGTTTGATAATAATTTGTTGTGGATACTTTTATTTTTAGTGAAATTTTATCCTTATTCATGTGTTTAACTTAGTCAGATACTTTAATTTAATCTTATACTATAATATGAGGAATGGTTGTCAAGTCGAAAATTGCCCCAGAATTAATAAACTCTGGTAAACTTGGGGGGTCTGGGGGTTTTGGCCACGAGGAATCGATTGGCGCCGGTTTTGAAGCGCTACGGTTGAGCAGTTCGGAGTTACAGATAGGATATTTTCAAACTTTATCAGTTCGCCATAATGGCTACTTAAATTTTCAAGTGGTAACGTGCTGCCATCTATAGCCAATATGCCATCTATATCAATATTCATATATATATTTTTTCATTTCATGCAGACACGTGATGAAAATTGCATTTTTATATGTTTAATGCTCAATAATAATTTATTTTTTTAAATTTGAGTTTTTGTCAATCTGATGGCAACATATTAATAAGATAATTTTTTCCCTTTTACTCTTAACGCATGCTTGGAGCTTAAGTTTTAATTTTATCTTATACTATAATACGAGTAATGGTTGCCAAGTCGAAAATCGCCCCACATTTCCGACATTTCAACATTCATCAGAAAAAAATAAGGATAACTTTGATATTTTTACTAAATACGGTATGTATTGTTTTGATAAATCACAATTGAAAATTTAAATATTCGAGTTAGCTTCGATACTTGTTTTCTCCGAGCGGAGCTCGGTCACCCGCTGGTAAAATTCTTAATTTAATGTTGAGATATTTCGATTGTATCAGAAATGAATATTAACTTAGGACATCAATTTATATAATCATCAATATTATCATATGGAAATTAAGCGCGTGAAAATTATTGAACCTACACATATAATCCTAATATTTTGTTATCAAACGGAAAAAAATGATGCCAAATAGATAATTTTTTTTCATCCAAATGCAATTGAAGTGGGGTGGAATCTTTCATATTTTGTATATTTTTGTATCTATACAAATAAACCTAACATTTTGATTACAAGAAGATTTAGAAAAATGTTACTTTTTCAAACAAATGCAGTCAAAGTGGGATGATATTTTTCGTATTATTCCCAAAGTTATTACACTTAAACTAATTAATCTAGCTTTTGGATGTCAAACATATAAAAATTTATTTTTTATACAAATACAGTGGCGGTGGGATGGAATGTTTTATATTGTCTCCAAAATTGTTGTACCTGTACAAATAGATTTATCATTTTAATGCCAAACAGATAAAAAATTGGTATTATTTCAGCCTAATGCAGTCGAGGTGAGACGAAATCTTTCATATTTTTTCCTAAATTATGGTACTTACATGATTAATCTAACATTTTGATGTCAAAAAATTAGTTTTTAAATAATTTAATTTTTTTCTGCCAAATGTAGTCAAAGATATATGGTATAATTTATATTGTATCCAAATTTATTGTACCTACTCCAACAAATCTAAAATTTTAATGCCAAACAGGTAAAGATTTCTTTTCAGCCAAATGCAGTCAAAGTAGGGTGCAATCTATCATATTGCCTCCAAAACTATTACATTTTTTCAGCCAAAATTAAGCGAAGTGGGATGTATTTTTATATTAAATCCAAAATTATTGTATTTCCACAGATAAACCTAAAATTTTGTTTGAAAACAGATAAGTAATTTTTTTCAGTCAAATGTAGTTATGTTGGCATAAAATATTTCATACTGTCTCCAAAATTTAAATTTCATACTATCTACAAAATTAAACTAGCATTTTGATGCCAAACAATTTTTAAATAAATGGTATTCTTTTAGCTAAATCCAGTCGAGGAGGGATGATATATTTCATACGTTCTCCAAAATTATTGAATTTAAGCAAATAAATCTAACATTTTGATGTCAGACAGATAAAGAATTGTTATTTTTTCAGGCAAATGTAATTGAGATGAGATGGAAGCTTTCATAATTGATCCAAAATTATTGTACCTACACAAATAAATCTATTATTTTAAAACCAAACAGATAAAAAATATTCATTTTTTAAAATCCAAATGCAATCGAGATGTTATGAAATCTTTCATAACTGCTCACAAATCAATGTACGTATACAAATAAATCTGCTATTTTGATACCAAACATATTTAAAAAATTGTATTTTTTCAGCCAAATGCAATCGAGGTTTGATGAAATCTTTCATATGGTCGCCAACATTATTGTATCCAAGCAAATAAATCTAATATTTTGATGCCAAAAGGATGAAGAATTGTTATTTTTTCAGCCAAATGTAATTGAAATGTTATGAAATCTTTCATATGATCTCCAAAATTAATGTTCTTATACAAATAAATCTATTCTTTTAGCACCAAACAGATTTAAAAAAGGGTATTTTTTCAGCCAAATTCAACCGAGGTTTGATTAAATCTTTCATATGGTCGCCAAAATTATTATATCCAAACAAACAAATCTAATATTTTGGTGCCAAATGGATTTAAAAAATGTTATTTTTTCCAGCCAAATGCAGTCGAGGTGGGATGGAATCCTTTATATTGTCCACCAACGCTCTTCCCTCTCCTTCATCTTATAAAAACATCCCTGGATCATCTTTGGTGGAATGCACTCAGACATGTTTGGAAGACGCCAACTGCCAGTCTTTCATCTTTCTGAGAAACCGTAATGAGACAGAATGCCGCCTCACAACGAATGTCCTGGGCGACTCCAAAAAGAGACAGGAACCGTTATTGATGCCGACGTTGGGGACTTATTATATGGAGAAAATATGCTTGAAAGGTAACACAAAATGAATGTTTATCTGGATTTTTTTCCATACCAATGACTTTGCTGCTGGGATAAACAGTTGTCGTATTCTCAGAGTTTGTGCAAATTATTGAAATATGTTATTAAATCAAATCAAAAAAAGTTATTATACATGTTTTGTATGCTTTGATCATTCATAATTGATTTTGGTGATCTTTTGGAAGAAATAGAAATTTTATAATAACTCTATAATGCGTGCCTGTTTTTTTTTACTATAAAAATTAAATGTGATATGTAAAGGCGCATATAATACCTAGAAAATTATTAAATGTTTTTTTCTTGAAATTCAAAAAAAAAAAAATTAAATGGTACCTATAGCTAACTTACGAATTAAGCATTATCTGGATAGTAATAACTCGACAATAAAAATAAACTTCATTTTTCACTATTTTATTTTTTACAATGGAGAAAATATTTGGATATTATTATTTATTGATGGAACTATTCATACAACAGTCATCTTGGTATTTTTATAAGCTTTCAGTTTAAATCTAATTCTAGTACCAATATTTCTATATATCGGTCTTCTTTATAACTGCTTATCAAAAAGCTTTTTTTTTTTTTAAAAAAAAGGGGGATTTCCAAACATTTTTTGTTGCCTTTTTCAACATTCAAAGGAATCTTATAAATGGAAATAAAAATGTGAAGCCAAGTTGTTACATAATGCATTATAGGATTAAAAAATATTTATCCACAAGTACCAGTCGTTAAGAGGCAAGTATAAATTGATACAATCAATATATTTTTATTTCTGGAATAATATATATCGGACCTAAATTGGAAGGTTAAATAGTTTAATCAACTTTGATTTATAAAGCATTTTTTCAGGCAAAAATCAAATTCAGATATTTTAAAAGTTTTTATTTAGTTTCACATATTAACTATCTATACGGATAGGACACTGTACTCGATTAGAAAATTGTACTTGGTCATCATTTAAGTGCTTGCAAGGATGGAAAATTGTACCAAATTGGAAAATTGCACTTAGTCCTTATTTAAGTACTAGTAAGGATGGAAAATTAAACTCGATTAGAAAATTGAACACAATCTTATTTTAAGTGCTTATAAGAATTGAAAAATTATACTCGACTGCAAAATTAAACTCAATCCTTACTTAAATCCTTGTAAGGATAGAAAATTACTGAAAATTTCCTAACACTTCTTCGTATGTTATGATATTTTTGCAGTTATTATTTCTCAATTAGCAGTATTTTTGTAGTTATTATTTCTCAATTTTTAACTCCTAATTTATCATTTGTTGTATTAATTAAGTTTAAAACTGATTTCGTAGAAGTGACACCACCCAAATATTGAGTTTAAAAGCTTCAATTTTTTAAATTCCGTACTGTTTGTAGAAATATAAAATTTGAAATAAACTAAAATCTAAGAAGAAATAATTCTTTTTTTTTTGAAAATCATATAGTGCAGTAAAGAAATTAATATACAACGTAATTCTAATAAGAACTATTTTTGGATTATGAATTTTGTTAATGAGACTGGAATATTCATTGTGCTAGTTAAATGTCAAAAATTGTAAAATTTGTTCGGTTAAATTTGATATTTATTCTTAGAAATCTAGATAATTAATAGAAGATAATTTTCTTTTCTATGTAATTTCAAACTTCTGATGAGAATAAGTGTTTTAACATAAGATAGCTGATTGCTTGTAGAAGTTTTGGTTCAGTATTGGTAAGTCAGTGTGGCCGTATTCAATTCTCAAATAAAGTTTTGACTTTTTAAAAAAAATCAAATACCCTAAGAAATAAAGATAATATCATAAAAAAGATAAAGAAAATACCTAAAATAAAGAAAGAAATAAAGATAATGCCGACTTTTTAAATCCCATAAAAAAATAAAGATAGTTCGATAAAATTAAAACTCTTGTTTAATAGTGTTAATAATGTTGAATAAAAAATGTAAGGTATCAAAATAATTATTATTTTATCTGCAACCTGGAGGAAAAAATACATAAAATAAGATATATTGCCAAAAAACATTAGAAGAACGATATAGTGCAAAGTAAGAAAAAAAAACAATAAAAATCAATTGATAAAAAACAAAATGCGTTTTAGCTACAATTAAATGCATTTATATACATTTAACTAACTTCGAGTATTTCCATCTGCTCGTCATGCTTTTTGTTTTGATTTCCAGACGATAAAAATATTTTTATTGTGTTGTTAAAAACATTTTTAAAGTTGTACACGTGTTCAATGAAACTCGATAACCATAATTATTGTATTCTTCGTCACCCTAAGAATAACAGAAATACCAGCAGATGCTGTTTGATCGTTTTGAAAGATTTATGCACTCCTAGTGAAGTTGACACGCGAAGTAATCATTTAAAAGCCATCAGAAAACTATGTACCTTCTGTTCCGATGACAAATTTAAAATAAATCACCTGTTTATTCTGACAGTTACTTCTTATGCTTTATCCCACCTCATTTTGTAAAATGAATCACAAGAGGAAAATTTTCAGCCATAGATTAAGGAAAGAATGAATTAAGCAACGCTTAAATCTTTTTTCAATGAGGTAAAGTGCTAATATATTTTTATGTTTAAAATATAATCAAAGTAAATAGTAAGATTTTATATAAAATTATCTGTATGAAAATTAATTATGCTATCTCCTACTGAAATATCAATATTCACAAACGTTCATAAAATATTTTGTTCGTGCAGAGGTGTGAAAGGTAAAAGCTATAAATTATATTTTATATAATGTTAGGAATTATATTCATTTAAAATATTTAAAATAAAATAAGTGTATATTTTTTCCAGTTATATTCATAAATATATAATTCGCAGTATTGCAATTTCCTTTCCTGTACTGATAACCCAGTCTAAACGAACAGAGGATAATTCAAAAATGTAGCACACGTTTTAAAAATATATATAAATAAAATTACAAATTAAATAAATAAAAATGCAAAATATAGAAAATATTTTATGCCCGAAATCATGAAATTTTAGAATAAACTTCCCATCGAATTGGTCGAGTGTATTGACAGTATATTCCTAAAATTCAATTAAATTCTATATTTATAGGGAAAAAAGGTATTCAGTTACTGAAAAAAAAAGAATTTGTATCAACTAAAACCCATTATTTAAAAACTGTCTGTCTGTTTCGATAATATTTAACCTATTTTAAAATGTATTTCATATTTTTTGGACAAAAAGAGTACATTTTATTGACTTTTTGGGTTTAATGTTCTCTTTGAAATCAACTTGATGATGATGACCTGCCCGCTTTACAACGGAAGAAGGAATGCAGTAGCTTCTGAGGGTATGGGCCCCTGAGCAACCGAGGGCAGAAGTCTGACTTCTAGCTCATATAAAGATGACATACATAAATATTCATTCCATAGAATTAATTCTCAAGTGCAATTGGTACTAACTTTCAAAAACTTTTTTATTTGATAGAAAATTTATTAAAATTATTGATAGAAAATTTATTGGATAGATTTTTATAGGAAAATAGACCACCATCTGTTAACGAAGAATTATGAGGGTTTAGTAGTCAATCTCATAATATTTTATCTCAAACCTTATTGATCGTTAAACCTTTTTATAACGTCAGAACATAATGTTGTTTTTGCGATGAAATTTTTGGCTTCAACAAAAATCCGTAGGCGATAAATAAAAATTTTAATCCGTCGGTAAAAAATAAAAATAATTGATTCGTAAGCAAAAAATAAAAATTTTATTATCTGACCGAGCCTCTCAAAAAATCAGCTTTTAATAATGTGTTGCCCTCCCATTTACAAAAGCTCTGATTAAAAAATAAGTTAATGACTACAGCAAATAAAACCTAGGAAAATGTCATTTTGAGCACGCGATTATATGAAAGGAAATAAACAGGAAATGTGATATTTTATTTAAACAATGAATGCGTGACCGTTTTCTTATCGTTTGCAATACTAAAGCGACTCATTCGATGAAACGATTAAAATGAATAAAAATATATAATTTAACTTGCACGAGCACGTGGTGCTTGGTCGTTCAAGAAATGATGCTCTGACATGATGCATTGAAATATGCATAGCAAGTTTCATTCTAATCTTTATTTCATTTATTGATGTAAATTCTATATATATAAAGATAATGTAGCATCAAAAGTAAATCAGAAAGCAATAGTAGAGCGCTTTCACTGAGTTTGAGAAATTCTGAGTAACATGTCATAGCAAAAAATCTAATTTGCATCTTGCATTTAGCCGTTATTTCTGCGCTTTTCTTTACTCATATTAAATTCATTAAAATTCTTATACTTACCAAGAGATTTCAATCAAAATAATACACGAGACAAACAGATACCTATTTGACTTGCATGTCGTTGAAACTTTTGTGTGAGTCCATCAAAGATTCCTGAAATCTTCCGTTGCACTATATCACTAGTTTTCTATGGCAATGAGCACTTAACGGTATACGAGTTAAAGTCCTCTTACCATCGAATTCTGAGTATTACCTTACATAGACATGAATGCGATTGTTTGAATTCTCTCTGTATCTGACTTATAAACTAGAGTCAAGACTTCAAATCTGACGAAATTTCTGATTCAGATACAAATGTTCAGCTTTCATTTTTGAAATTCAACCTGGCGTATTTCATATTTGTGATGAATGTATCTGCAATTATAATTATATTATAATTCGAATTATAAAATTTCATATAATTATATAATCTCGCTGATAATATAATATGTTAATACAATAATAATTATCGATTAATATATGGATTCTAGATAAATTTTGATTGCGCATTAAAACTACCACACAATAGAGAATTAGAGAAAAAATAATTGACTGCCAAATCTCTTAATAACTATATTAAGAAATTATTAGGATTATAAAGATTAAGAATTAAAGATAGAATTTTTTTAAAAAAAGAGAAGTAACACACATTTAGATGCAATTTATATGAAATTCGATTTATTTAGAGTATTTCTATCTGATTTTCTAGTATTCAAAACTATTTTTTATCATGCCAGATCATCAAGTTGTTTTGGGAATGAGTTTTGTGGCGTCAACAAAAATACGTAGGCGAAAAATAAAAAATAATCCGTAAACGAAAAGTATTTTTTTTATCTGCACGAGCATATCAAAAAATCAGTTTCTTATAACGTGATGCCATCTCATTTATAAAACATTTGATTAAAAAATATAAGTTAATTACTACCGGAAATAAAACCTAAAAAATGTCATTTTGAGCAGGTGATTTAATGAAATGAAATAAATAGAAGATGTGGTATTGTTTTAAATAATAAATGCGAGACAAAGTTTTTTTGGAACGTTTGCAATACTAAATGGACTCATTCGATGAAACAATTAAAATGAATAAAAATATAATTTAACTCGCCCGGGCATGTGGTGCTTGGCTGTTCAAGAAATGATGATCTGACATGATACATTGAAATATGCATAGCAGATTTCATTTTAATCTTTGTTTAACCACCAAAATTTACTTTCATTAAAACAATAAAATTATCTTATTTTTTAAATTTTTATGATGCATATTAGAGCAAAATATTTTTTTCTAATACATTTATAATTAATTTTTTTTCCAGGTGCATGTGATAGACTCTTTGTCGCTGAATCCTTAAGAGGAATGGAGCTTGATGGTTATAACGACCGCATCGTTTCTAACAGTTCTCGTCTTTCTTGTCTGGAATCCTGTCTAAACAACAAAGCTTTTGTCTGTAAATCAGTTGAATTCGATTCCAAAACTGGAGAATGCAGGCTCAGCAGACACGACCGATTCGACAGGAAGTCAGACTTCAGAAAATCCTCATCTGCATCTACGGAGTATTTCGATGTCACCTGCCCTTATGAGCAACGTGAGGACTGCAGCTGCTTTATCTTATAAACAAAAAACAATTTATACTTATAGAAATAACTGATATTATTTTACGGCTTTCCACAGGAGATACACCTACATGAATAAATTTTTCACCATTTGCTTTACCTCTCCAATAAACATTTTAATAAATTCAGCGGCTAAAATATATTTTCAATGAACGCTGAAAGGTGAAGCGAAGGGAAATGGAGAACCAATTATTTGGACAATAAAATGCAGCTGTGGTTAAATTTGAATAAAATTTCAGAAATATCTGAAACGGGAGATTATTTATATCCACAGATGAAATTTATAAATAGTCAATGCATAGACAGAGTGCATTTTGCTTATGTCTGAATTATTCTTCTATTGAAGTTTAATTAGGTTAAGGTTTATTCTTAAGTTAAGGTTTAGAAGCTCCGTAGGTGATATAAAATAAGTACTCTAAAATCAATATATATATGATGTCCAAACACAAAAAGTAGTGCTTATAAGTATTGAATATGATATTCTGCTCTAGCTAATGCAGTGATCGACATTTTTATTTATAGCAGTGTAATCACAAACAAAAAAAAACCACGTATCGGTTTGTTAATTATATTGTTTGTTTGTTTTGTTTGTTAGTATGGGGTTTATTGGCGCAAGAGCCATATGTGGCTATACTGCGCCAAGCAAATGGTCAAATTTTAAAAGATGAAAAATATTCATTTGTTGAATTAACACATAAGCGTTGAGATTAAATTGTGTTAGTTTGATGCAAACAATGGTTAGAGAAAAAAAATTAATACCTTGTACCATAACAGATTGAAACAATGATGTAAATATATATGAACTTAAAAGGAAAGTTAAACATCGACAGAATAATAAAAGTTTTCATATGCAAGTAAAATACCCAATAGTCCTTAAGAATTTAAAAATATTTGTGTTATATTGTTAATTATATGACATATGTCATTGATGAGCAATAGTTTTTTAAACCTGAAATATTGTACCTTAGATAATAGACATCATTCAGAAAGATAATAATGCTCAACATTTTGACAATAGGTCAACAGTTGATATAAAATTTTTATTTAAATATTATAATGTAAGGAATATTATTTGAAATAGAAAGTCTTTAAATATAATTTAAGACGATTTCTCATCGAAAAAGAAGTTTTGAACAATATAGATATTGGTCAGTTTCTATTTATTATGTTTTGCTTCTTTTATTAAGGTTTTGAGAAAAAAAAATATTAAACGGATTTATTAATCAGTATTGATTTGTGTTAGATTTAAAATCATCATTAAAAAACAAATTTTCAGTCATAGGAAAACAATATGTGGACTGTACTTTACTTAAGAAAATAAAACTTAAGAAGAATTCGATATTTTTATTCAAAGAATTTAGTTAAATTTAGTGAGGTTGCAAATAAGGGAGGTGGAATGTTAAGGTTAGATTCCATGCAAATACAAATGACAAAATATGTGATTTTATTCAATTTTTTAAGCCAACTGTAGCGAGAGACCGATAAAATATATCCATTTAATATTTGTGGGCTTTTTAAATTCACATCGTAATACATAAATACAACATTGTTAAAAAAATATTTCTGTTGTTATTGACTTCTTGCACTCAAACTATGGTAGTAAAAACCTTTCTTATTTTTACAGCTTCCGAAAGATCAGCTGCAGAGATCGTTCCCTTAGGCAACGTGGAACATCCCTACAGTTTAGTTGAATACGAGGGGGTTACAGCCGAGGAATGCGGAGAACTTTGCGTCCGGAACGTCCTGTTTCCATGTCGATCCTTTCTGTCCGGCCGTCTGGAAAATCAACTGTATTGTGGATTAACCCACATAAATCGGGAAGGACTGGTGCAGAATCCTGGTAGCCTACATCTTTCCAGAAGCCTCAATTACTATGAGATCACAAGGAGCATAGAAGGTATGATTGCTACCTTCTGTGTGGTTTTTATCTTTTATTTTGGTTCGCTTATGGACGCCTTGTGCGGATTACCTAGCACCAGCTGCGACTGTGCCTTGTGGTTTTCGCTTCGGTGGTTCTCGGTATTGGAAAGGAATTATTATGAATGATAGATCGTTCTATGTATAAAAATATTTAATGGAGATTTATGGTTTAGGGATGCTTCAAAATGATACATTGTAATTTTGTTATCAAACCACCTCTTTTCTTTTTGAAAACGATACATTGTAGGAATCTTTAAACATCACGTGACTTTGTAATACATTGTTGCTTGAGGGAAAAATAAGAAATAAAATATTTTCACCTGAAAAAATGAAGGGTTAATTATCTAAATTATGAAGCGATCATGCTTCATAAATTATGAATGATGATATAGATAAAATGGTATTTAATAAAACTCTAAATAAAGGGTAACATTAACTTAATAATATGCAGAAAGTTCTGTTTAAGAAAGAAATACGTGACAGAGATAATTTGGCAATTTTTTTCTACCCGAAATTTAAAGACTGTTTTTTAAACATGTTATTGCATGTAAAACAATTGTTTTGATAAACTAATATTTGAGAATCTCTTGGTTTGAACTATATAATTTGATATAACTTAACTCGTAACAACATTTTTTAGGAAAAAACCGACAATAACTTATCGGAAATGAGCTCTATATTTCTAATAATAGTTTTATATAAATAGTGATTTTAATGAACTAGTATTTATAAAAAGTCTAGGAATAAAAATATTTATATGTAATGCATTGTTTTTATTCGAAGTAGAAGGGAGTTTCGAAGCGAGTAGAGAGACTTTCGAATTTTTAAATTCATTTTATTGCATCCCAGGAATCGCGCATTACAAGTGGGAATGACGAACACGACACAGAACGAAACAAAACGAAATAAGGAAAAGCTAATGAAAATTTTATCCCTATGAATACATACTGTGAGATTTTAATAGGGATTTCCAACACGCATCAATCACAAATAAGGGAATCACAGGGATCTTTTAAATCATGTGTTTCGATTGACATTATTTTATCCCTCCAATCGGAGTGTAGAAACTTGTCGGCTTTTAGTTGATTCAGAAATTTTACATAGCTTCTGTTGAATTAATTAAAAAGAAAAAGTTGAATGGGATCAAGAAGTAAGAGGATATTATAGTATGTAGCTACTATGGGATAAATTAAGATAAAACTATGAAAATTAATTAGGGTTTAATTTAAATTTTAAAATATCATCACATATATATATATTTGAGTAAATTAGTATGTATAGCTGAAACAAAATTGGGATATTTTATTTTTTAAAAATAACATCAGAGATAAGGTCCCTAAGTTCATAGAAGGCAACAAAGAAAAAAATTGCATAATTTTTATTCAAATGTATTAAAATTTGCAAATGCATAATTCTGTGACTTTATTTTTAAGAACAAAGATATATATATTTAAATATATTGATGTAATGCCCTTTTATTAATAGTTATGTAACAAATTCAAATTAATTATTTGTTATTAAAAAATAAAAGCAGATTTATCTGTTCCTTATTCAGCAGTTTTTTTTTATTGAAAATTCATAATTAACACTTCCCCAGAATTTTAAAGTGCCATTGAATGTGCACTGTATTCTTGATTTAAAAACTTCACATGTTATTTAACTGAAATTAAAATTTGTTAGTGAATAAATTCTTTGAAAGTCTTATATGAAAAAAGAAAATAAATTTGAAATTCCCCTGTTGTAGTTACAGCAATGTAACACATTTTAAAATAATTTTATAATTATTGTAAATTAAAATCTAATTAAATTCAAAATATTTTATAAAGGAAAAAATTATAATAAATAGAGATATCTTTTAAGGTGGGAAATATATTATTTATCAATGGATTACTTCATTATGTTGCATAAATTGCTTTCTGACAAACGATAATGCCTTTTAACAGAAAAAGACTTTTCCTAAAAATTTTGAATTAAAATGTCTTATTATGCACTATTTACTGTACTATTTTATCGAGAATGCAATCTGAAATAATGGAAGAATGGCTTTGATACGAGTGTTCAATTTATGGTGCAATGATGCATAAAGTCATATTTTCTCATTTACCCTAGATTTCATTTCAGATCTAATATTATTCAGATAATAATTTGATATCCTACGCGTCTGAATATAATCCCAATAGTAATCGTAAATGAAATTCTGCAGTAATTTATTTCAGTTATGTTACGTAACGTCATGAGCTAACTGTTTGATTTAAATAAAGATTCCAATATTACTCTCAATATGGTACGCTCACAATTTTGCTAAGCCTAATTCTTTAGGCTTAACATTAACACATAACTATAATTAGCTTTTTTTTTTTAAAAAAAAAATGGCATTATAATAATTTAAATAAATTTTGACAATACTTATTACAATTCTAAATAGGCTATTTTTTGCTTTTAATTTAAAAAATTTTTCCTTTGAATCGATTTATTATTTTATAAATAAGAAATCAGTATAATTCGAATAACAACCATTAATTAAATTTTGTCACATTTTATATTAATATATTAGATGCCGTAATGAATTGAAAATTTGATTTAACTAACGAATAACGCTTAAATTAATAATTTTGAATACTCAGGGTTCTATTCTCTAAGCTTAATTTTATTTAATCGATTCATTCTCAATCAAGTCTATTCAAGTTATAAATTTTAACATTGATAGTTACTTTGTTTATTATTTAATTACCACTACACATATATTCCATCTTAATTATTATATTATTACAAATGCGTATACATCTTAGAATTAAAACTTTTAATTTTAACATTAATTTTAATAAGCATTAAATTAAATTATTTATTCTTTTCATATCTTACAAGTCTGCAAATAATTCCAAAAGTGATTACTGGTCAAATTCTAAGTTATATTCTTAATATGTCATACAATGTAACCGAGAGACTATTTATTTAAATAATGAATCATAATAGTATCTAGTTAAAATTTTAATAAACTTTAAATTATATTACTAGACAAACTTTATATCCTAAGTGTAATCCAATAGTAATAATTAGTTAAATTCTAATTTAGAATATTTTAGAATACCTTGTAATTCAAACGACAATTTATTTGATTTAAATACTGAATCACAGAAGTTCATGTTTAATTAGGAAGGTTTAAATTTTCAGAACCCTAATTATTAAAACTCTGGTGAAATAATGTATGTTTTAATATATTTTATTAATAAGGTTTTATTTAGTTGATATTTAAAATAATGAAAAATCCGATTAATCATTTTCAAAAAATTCGGATAATAAGAAAAATAAGAATTCATTTTGAATTTCTTATTATTTTGAGTACAAGACTCTTTTTTTCTTCAATAAATAAAAATTAATTAAAAGGAATTGTTCTACAAAATAAAATTCTTTTCACTTTTTTTGTTTTGATCTCTTTTCTTTTGTTTTTGTCAATTCTTTTTATTTTCTTGTAGCTTCGTGAAAATTACGATCAATTTTATACTTAATCAGGATAACCGATTTGGTATTTCAGGATGTGATCCCAGTGATATTCATTTCGAATTGGTGGCAGGAACCAGCCTTGGCACTGATCCCTATTTAATCTCATCCGATTTGAACCCCCATGAGTGTTTGGAGCAATGCAAGAAGGACCGGCGTTGCCGATCTGTCAGCATTGACTACAAAAAAGGATCGTGTCAGTATCATTCAGAGGGCATCAGTGCGATTGCTGACACTAAACTCCAACCAAATGGAAATTTTAATTATTTCGAGAAAATATGTTTCCCAGGTAAGTGTATATTTAGATCAACACATGTATGTTGTTTCTAGATCAATCACTGTATTGTATGGGACACAATTTATCTAAAATTATATAAATGTTTATTACATAATAAAATAATTTCATTGAAATTGGAGAAAAACACCATATTAAAAATAAAAGTATAAAATTAACTTTTTATCAATGCGTTGCCAGCATATTGACATAAACTTAAATTTAAAATAATGAAATCTACGATTGCAAATTTTGAATCATCATATATGACTATTATTTTTAAGTCGTTATTTGTCTTAACTAATTTTAGTCATAACTAGTTTAAACAAGTTTTAAACAATCACGATACTTCTCTCTCTCTTATTCACAGAACAAATCTATGAATTAAATATATTCTCAATCTCAAATTAATATCGTCTGCCATTTTTTTTTATCAAAAACAATTTTTTCGAAACGCTATCTGCCTCTTCTACGATTATGGACGATTCTTGAACTACAGTGTTAATCTTAATTTCTTGATGTTAGAAAATTTAAAATCGTAAAGATCCTGAATAAAATATTTTTTATAGAATGAAAATATCAAAGTGTTAATTTTTTAATGTAATATATAATTTCCTGAAAAAGCTCTATGTTTCTTCCGCGGGCAATTGCATATAGCAAGATTACAGGGATTGGAATCGAGTTTTGTAAGATACAATAAATGTTCACTCACTAGTTTCCATCCGGTTTTTTAAAACAGTAATTAATTAAGTTGAAGCCTCTTAGAAGTCCAATATAAAAATTTTATTATGTCTTAGAAGTATATATGTTCAGCATTTTCTTATATTCATGTAGAACAATTAGACGCAGATAGATTAAAGTATAAATCAAATAGTATTTAAAAAAATTATATATGTTGTATGTGAAGAATCATCTTAATAAATTTGAACGCCTAAGGTTGAAAAATTTCGCAATCATTCAAAATCATAACAAAAAGTTTGAGCTTACGATTCGAAAAAAAACTCAACCAATAAAATGTTTAGGAAAAAAATACTACTGTTCCCGCATTAATATTTTATTATTTTGATAATTAATGGATTAAAAAAAAGGATTCAGCAAAATACCTTTAAATAACATTAGTAGCATAAGTGCAAAGTTTAAAGGTTACTTTATAAGAAAATTCCATGATAAACTTTATTAAACTAAAATAATAAATAATTCATAAAAATTGCTTATTTTACATAAAAAATAGTTTAATTAATTTAATATGTTTAAATAATTTAATTTCATAGTATATAAATATTTTTATTTTAGAAAAAAAATTCTTATAAATATCATAATGTATAAATCAATATAATTTAAAAAAATAATAATAAATAAATATTTTATAATCCCCAAGAATAATAAAAATTTTTGTTCCAAATTAAATAAATCATATGTATTGTTGTTGTTTTTATCTGATATTAAATCAATAGCGATACCTAGAAGAATACAGAAACAAGCATAATACTGACTAAAATAATTGATTATCCAACAAATGACGAATAATCTTAAATAAAAGGCTTACACCATTTTGCATCCCCTACATTTTTATTTACTCAGAGAAAATGTCATTGAGTAAAATAACTAATGGATTATATAGTTTTTATTCTAATTTTAATATGAATTTAGCTCCAAAATATATTTTGTTTTCTCTAAGGGCATCATTAACTTTAATAATGAGAATTTAAAAAAATAAGATACTGAGTTCTCTTAAAGCTTCCTAGAAGGCACTAATTTCAGCCATTTTCTGTCAGTTGTAAATGACCAATTATACGAAAATCTATCCTTCTCAAATAATCATTTAAATTACGTCATCCATCACAGATTGAGAGATAAGCTTGTCATGATAATGAAGTCCTTCACTCTATGTTGGGGCTTGACAGAAGACAAAATTATAGCCAATCAAGTGATAGATACTCCAAGCCTACGTCATTACAGATGCTTTTCAATAGACATGAAAATGCCTGTCTCTGTAACGAGTGCAAATTAATAAAAACACAAATATTTAATGGATGTACAAGAGCAGAATTGGAGATTCTGGTCCATGGAGAAACAAGTAGTATAACGAATTTTTCCTCATTATCGTGCAGATGCTTTTTTGTTTTGTCTACCTTAAGTTAAAATAGCTACTGCTACATTGCCGATGCATTCATGGATTATTGTTCCAAAACAGCTGCTCTTAAAATGCTAAAAAAAAAGAAACTTTGTGGTTAACAATTTTTAAAGCTTATTTTGTGAAGATTATTTTATATAATCGATCAGTGAAAGAAATTATTATTAGTAAAAAACAAACAGGCTGGATTTAATTTCTTTTTTGTTTAATTTAAATTAGTTCCTGTATTTGATTTTTTAAAAAGTCAAATTGACTTTAAAATATAATTTCAGCAGCTACATCTGAAATATCAAATAAGGAAAAAATTATATTTAACCAGCAAAAAATAGTATGTCGATATTTGATATGTTTTAAATAATTTACGGATGTTTAAATAATTCATAACATTGGCATTTAAAATATTTAGAGGAGAGAAGAGAAAATCCACTGATTGGCATATCTTCTTGGAGACGGCAAATGAAATTATTTAAAATGGCATTGTTTTTTAAAAATAAAACAGTAATATTCAAATTTTCATAATTCATTGAATATTAGTCGCAACAGTAGTAAATCTTTCTTTTCATTTAAAATTTTAACGTATCAAGAATATGTTGCTAAATATATTTCATAAAGCTGAGGTCCAAATAAAAATATAAAATTTGTAATTAATTCAAAAATTTATTGGCACAATTTACATAAAATAAAATTCTTTATTTCATTCAGATTATTTTCTCAATTAGATGTAACCCGGAGTTCCAAATTTCGTTAATTAGTTTATGTAGTGGATGTTTAGAAATACGATTCTGCGAAAGATATTTTATTTTCATTTTGTACAAAATAAATCGTTTTCAAATATGCATTAAATATATATATTTTTAAATTAGTTAAATATAATCTTAATTTATGCATTAAAAATTGATATCATTAAAACGACATTTTTAAAAAATTCTAATAGCGTTTAAAATATTTTTTTATTCTACAAAATATTAGCTGCAAAACAGCAAAATTAAAATTTTAAATAAAATTTCGAGAACATTCACTTAAGTATTTATTTTCTATCCCCTTCCAAAAAAAATTTATGCTAAATTTGATATTTCTAGATATAATGATCAAGCCAGTACAACACCACACGAATTTCTTCTTCTTATTATTATTATTATCAGTAAATATAAGGAAAGATGAAAATTTGCATATTTCGTTAAAATGACGAACATTAATTAAGAATTTGAGCGAAATTAAAATATTTTCGTATCAGTTTTATCAGTCTTTATAAATTCTGCCAAAGTGAATTGAGCAATTTATCACATCACCAAATAAAAGATTCTGAAAGCTATGGTTCCTGCAACAGTAAAACTATAAACCACTACAGTGTTTTATCACCATGTTTCCAGGTTACTAAAGTAACTAATTGTTGTTTTTTTTTACATTTCCGTGTTAATTCGTTCGTAGGCTTGTGAGATCTGTTTTCCAATTTCGCCTTTGCTTTAAATCCTTCTCTTTTTTTCCCCTCATTAAAATGATACTTTTGAAAAACTGTTTTTGAAATTTTTGAAGTTTTCGATTTCCTCTTTATGATGACTTTATAATGCTCTCGATGATGATAAAGCAATGGCATGATAGAGCTTTTGGTCAGTATTTCCTTTACGTCACAGAGAAATTGTAATTTTGAAGTCATTATCAATGTGAAGAATTAGGAAAATGATTCATTTTAAAAAATTAATGCAAACGGTGTAATGATTAGGCAATACCATTCTCGTCTGTTAATTTAATTCATTAACAGAAATCATTTTTCGCTAAATTTTGGTATAAATAAACTAATTAAATAAGCTTCTTTTCTTTCAAGCTAGTCTGCTCTGTGAATTCCATTTCTTAGGGAAGAGGAAACGGTTAAAGTGAATCATTTTTTTTTCTCTATAAAAATGGCGCTTTTAGGTATAAGTATAGTATTTTATATGGCATTTTTTCTGGTGTTTCATTTTAACGATTAATGTTAACGAATGTCATTAAGCAATGCAATTCTAGTCTACTAATTTATCCATTAACTGAAGTTAGTTTTGTTTTAGTTAGATTAAGCAAATTTATACACTAAATGTCAACTGCTCTTGTTTTTAAAACTAGTCTGGTCTGTAATTTCATTTCTCAGGAAAGAAACAAACGGTTAAGGTCACTCATTTTTTCAGGTGTAAAATGATTAAGAGATTTAATAAAGCCTTAATTGCTTTTTTTTTGAAAATGTGCTAATATATGCACATTTTCCAAAAAAAAAAAAAAAAATCGGGCAAAAGATTTGGAGGCTTCTATAAGATTGATAAAATAGCTAGCTTGAAAAAAAATCATGCACGAGAATACCTTGCACCAATTGTCTCAAACGAAACATATAATTTGCTGATTCAATAAATCTTGTTTCGATTAAAAATAGTTAAAATCAAATAACAAAAATTAGCCATATAAATGATAGACATATTTTACAATAATCACCCAATCATCCTCCCTGTTATAAATGAGTTACCTTAAAACCCGGAGTTCCAAAATTCTAAGAAAAACGTCGGCTTCTCTCATTGGCTAAAATTTCTTTGGTAGGGACTTGAAACGAGAAGGCTAGAGGGGGGGGGAGAGGTTAGCCCGTCGCACATCCCCTTTACGCTATAGGCCAGTAGTTCAAGGCCATCTCTCCCTCTTTTAAATTACCAAAAACAGCCGTTCTTGGAACTGTCTGTCTACTGTCGCTCTCCACTATTCTGCGAAGTATGTTCTTATTACTTCTTGAATGACTAGAAATAATTGAGGAAAAAAAAAACATAGAAATAACGTGGATGGTAAAAAAAATTAATGAATCTGGGCTTTGAATACTTGCATAACATTTCGATAAACTTAATCTCATGCTGTTTGCCTTACTTTGAAGTATGATCATACAAAAATTATTATCAAATTACAAACTGTTAAATTTTTTCTTTAAAATCCCTTTTAATATTGATCCTTATTCTGTATGATGTAATTATATTATGGGGTATATGGTGTAATTAATATTATGGTAATGGTTATGAATTATTTTTATTTTCTATTAAATATTTTATTATTAAAAACAATGCTAAAAATAATTATTAATAAACAACAATTTTAAACTTTGTAAATTCTTCTAGCATTTATCATTTTTTATATTTAATGAATTAGTTAAAGAACTATTCCATTCCAAAAGTATGCATGGTTTTCAAAAGTGAATATTTTTTAAACTGTCATTGTGCGTAAATCCCCTAAATCCTTTGAACACATATTAAAAAAGTTTTCATATAAATATAATACAAAAAAAGAAAAGATTCAATTGAAGAAAATGACCCTCACTCTTAATTTTATAGCACTGATGTTCCGTAAGAAAACACAGGGTGTTCCACAGTTAAACGATGCTATTTTAAATTTTTCTATAGGCGAAACTATTGTTCAGAAAGTTTTGAAATTTTGTATAGGGCATAAAGAAGGGATGGGAATTTGTATGAACAAATAACAATAATAATATAAAAAAATAGTTCAAAATTTTGCCACCAAGGGCAGTTTTTTAAAAAAAAATAAATTACACATTTAGAATATTTTTTACAAATTTAATTACAACAAAACATTTTCAACATGACGTTCGTCATTTTCCGCCACCAACAGGAATTAAGATAGCATGTTCCACATTTGACCTTAGCAAGCACGTCAATGCACAATTTTCTACAATCTCGTCATTCGAGCACAATTTTCATGCAAGATGGAGCTCCTTCACACATTAACCATTGCGTAAAGGACATTCTCCATAATAATTTTACTGAAGAACGTGTCACCAGCCACCACTTTCCTGTTCTGTGGCCTCCCTATTCTCCAGACCTATATCCATGTAGCTTTAGGTTTGGAGACATTTAATTAGTAAATCGTGATAATCCAAAAACTTTACCTGATTTACAAAGCAGCATGTCACAACTGGTTCTTACTATTTCCGAGAGCACACTGCGGTCAATCTTGGAACATGCCATCTTATGATTCCAAATGGTAGTGGAAAATGATAGACGCCATGTTGAATATATTTTTCTGTAATTAAATTTGTCAAAAATATGTTAAATGAGTAATTTCCTTAAAACTAATATATATATGTAAGGCAAAAAGTTCTTTAATATTTTGAATTTTAAAATGGTGTAAAATATTTTATTTGTTGTTCTTCCCTTCAGAAATTTTTGAATTTTTAATTTTTTGAATTAATCAAAATTTTATTAATTTAAAAAATTATTCCATGGTACACATTTCCACTTTTCAAAGTAAATATACGGCGTGTTTGGAACGTTGGGAAGAACTTTATCTGCTATTGTGTAACAACGTATACTCAGGCGTACATAAACTTTCGTCTTTATTATTATAGAATAAAATTATTTAAAAGTAGAAAAAAATATACGGAAAAAAATTCGGCTTCATTAAAAATATTTTTTATCATGTCAGAACATGATATTATTTTGGGAATGAACAAAAATCCGTTGGTAAGAAATTAAAATTCTGTTATCTGCACGAGCATCCCAAAAAATCAGCTTTAATTTTTTTTCGCGTTGCCACTGCATTTACAAAATCTCTGATTAAAAAAAAATAAGTAAATGACTACATTTAATAAAATCCAGAAAAATGTCGTTTTGAGCATGTGATTATATGAAATGAAATAGATTGGAAATGTGATATTTTTTAAACAATAAACGCGAGACAATTTTTTTTATCGTTTGCAATTCTGAAGTGACTCATTCAACGGAACGATTAAAATGAATAAAAATTTAATTTAACTTGCAAGAGCACGTGGTGATTGACCGTTCAACTAATTATGTTCTGACATGATATATTGAAATATTAACCGCAAATTTCATTTTAATCCTTTTTTTTTGCATTTTAAATGATGTAAATGTTTAATTTGATGTACTATTTTTTTAACATTATGTTTCAGAAACTTCAAAATGTTGTAAACTTCCAACAAATCAAAATCGTAATTAATTTTTTAAAACATTACTCCAAAATACTCATTCTCACTCTTCAAAATAAGTATGTTAAATTAAACAATTTGTCTTATTGAATGCCAATATACGCTGATGCATATACACACAATCATCTTAATTATTATGGAAGGGATGCAGTTTCTAGTATTTTCGAAACTCATTCCTCTATTTCCTCATTTCTCTTCAATTAGTTAATTTAATATCATTTGAAAAATAAACATTCTTTTCTATTTAGAGATTAAAAAAATAAATAAATTGAACATGTTTATTTCTATCTGTCACGTGCTATAGTCATTATACAACACATAATTTCGAGAGAAAAAAAAAGCCATTGCGCATTGAGGCATTTTCTCTTCCCCCATTAAACAGAGTTAAATGTCCATTATCAACTTATCAGGTTTTTAAATCGGCGTTCACGCTAAATCAGATTGAGGCGTAGGTGTATAAAAAAACCATTCGAATAATACAAAACACTTTGGAGCAAAACAATTTCATCGCGTGTTGATTATTTTTTTTAAATATTTTATTTTCATTTTCCAAGTGCAAACGAAAACAAAATCTAAACGCTACCGACAACAACAGAGAGGGGGAAAAATCACTTCTTAGGCGGCATATTACAGGATCACGAAAACGTAAAATATTGTGAGCTTAAGGGCGTAAAATATTGTGAGCTTAAAAAAAAGAAAGAAGAGAAAAAGAAAAGAAAGGAAAGAGGAATTCGCAAGCGTAGCGAAAATACGCATTAAAGAATCATTAGTTTTTTGGGCAGACATAAATGCTTAGGACAATCCCAGAATTTGCTGGCTCAGTCTCTTTTGGCACGGGGCACTGGGTGTTTGGTTTTACTCTTATTTATTTTTTCTTTCGGTTATTTATTCTCGTGGGTGCTATTTTCTTTCCATTTTTTTATCATTTACTTTATTTATTTAATTTCTTTTAGACATGGATTGAAAATGTGTATGGATGGAAAATTGAGAGAAAACAGGATATGATTCGATTTTCTTTTTGCTTTTTTTTATATGTCGGTTTTATTTATCATGCCACGGAGTTACATGGATCACGTAAGAAAAAAAGATTGGTTAGAGGGTTGAAGATGGAGAGAATGAACGTCGAATTTAATTTTTATTTGAGGGCCGAGTGTTGAAAGATGTATCCTCCTTTAAAATCATTTGGCGTTGTTGTTGTTTTATTGAATTCGTATAGCATCTTAATAGTTTCAGTAATAGTATTTTCTCCAGATTTGTTAAATGTTAAGTCCGTAGATAAGTTGTGCATTCTTCATAATGTTATCTTTTATTATAGAGAATGCACAGAATATAATATTTTTATGTTATATTTGTTATAATTTTACGGTGTCTCATAAATTTCTTTCCCATTTCTAATATGAAATGAATACATAATATGTATTGTTAAAGATGCTATTTATTTTGTTATATAAGAATTTTTTTTGTTCTATTATCTAGTTCCACCACTCAGGAAGCCTTATTATGCATTTTCTCCAAAATTGTTGAGTTTTGGGCAAAAAATAACTCTCAAAGTGTGCTTTTTTTCGCTGATGAATTTATAAAGCGCTTATCGGAATTTTTTAAGGACATGAATAAGTAATAATCATATGAAGCTAGATCTGTAATATTCGGTAAAACATCCCAATCAAACTGTAAGAACTCTCTTACGAGTGATCTCGTGTTATCACGAGGGAAAAAAAACACGTCGTCGATTCATTAATTCTATTCATTTTTTGTCACGACAGCTTTCAATTGATCCAGTTGATGATAGCATTTCATAAAACGCCAATTAGGACATTCCGGCAATGGTGTAATCCATTGACCTTTATCACTAAATTTAAATCCTTCACCAATTAGTTATTAAACCATTGGCGATCGTTGGTGAAGACGGTTTAATACGTAAGTACCCCAGAGTTTTTAAAATACTCTTCATGTTAAAAATTTAGGACGAAATAACTCGTTTCTCTGCACTAATAATTATTAACGAGATATGAATCACAATTTTCTATGAAACAGTACATTTTAATCTATTTGACGCTAAATGGATATGATTCTTACAGAATATTTTTATTTAGGTATATATTAAATATTCGGCGTCAATATTAGGCAATAGTTCCAATTTTCCAGAATGTATTAAATTTAGATGACAGCTGTTTATTGGCCATCAACGTAACCAAATGATATTTTTTTATCAATATCAAATGATAAAATGTTAACACGATTTCAATCAAGTTTCTTGGTCAATATTGATTGGCTTTTGCAATCTGAGTAAAATCGAAGGATATAGGGATATTGAATTTCATTTGTAAAAGAATAGATAAAACGCAACATGGTACTTACGTATTAGACCATCCAACTTTATCACCAGATTTGAAGTTGTCGCCAATGAGTTGATAAACCACCAGTTATGGCAAACCAGCAATGTTGTAAACTGTTGATATTTATTGTCAAATTTAAATCCGTCGTCATTGAGTTTCTAAACCGTTGGCGACTGTTAGTGACGGTCTAATACGTAAGTACCTGTAACATATGCTATATACTTGCCACCATTTTATAGCATGTGATTGGAAAACATTCCTCACTTATGTTTATCACATAAATACTTGAAGGATACGATCGGTGTATTTTTTAATAAAATTAAAAAAAATAAAATACCGACTATTTTATTCTAAAACAGGTGTAGCTTCCATGCAATAGACTTTGAACTAACTTAAAGTTTGAAATTCTGATAAAAAAAAGAAATTAATTTAATCGTTCCAATTACATTCATCCAATTTCAGTTAAACTCAAGTTTCAATAACTTCCTCCATCAAAATTTCACAAAATTAAAATTTTAATATTTCCTTTATATCTACATATTCATGCACAACTCCTTAATATTCTATCTTTCTAACCAGAGAATATTTTCCATTTTTCAATACCGCTTAAAAAGAGCATTCTCTTGTTACAAAACTTTATTCCAAAAATTGAGGTTTCACATTTTAAAATCGTTATCGGTCGACAGAGATTAAAGAATTCGCCGATGCGCCATTCTTTCGTCCTCTTCTTTCGCCGGGTTCCGGTGTTGCACAAAAGACATCAACCTCTTTCATCATTTCGACGAAAAGGGAATAATAAAATTTAATTATTACCGTCTTTGGCAAAGCCATGTTCACAGCCTTTTACTTTTTTTCCCTCCTCCTCTTCCCGATGCCGTCACTTTTCTTTCACTGGAACACTTTTAAAAGTTGCGATGCATCGAGTGTTATCTCAAATCCAATGTTCCAATGTAGGTGGTTTCAAATTGAAATCTGAGACGAAATAGTAGAGAGGGAATGAAAGACTGAGAGGGGGAAGGGGTGGTTCTGGTATACCAAACAAAAGAAGGGAAGACAGGTACCTAACTGAAGATTTTATCTGGATAAAAAGATTCCAGGTAGCGTTGAAGAGAGTTTAAAACTCTCCTCTGCCTCTCCAATACCCACATTTTCACAAAGTTTGCAACAATGGGCTAATTCTCGTGTTCCTGATTCTCCTTTTAAAGGGAATTTAACGAGAATTCTCCTTTTGGAAATTTGAATTGTTCGGCGTGTTACACTTTGGAATGAAAATCCCTTTTATTATTTGCTTTCCCAGTTTGCTGAAAGGAATTGAGTTGATTCGCTTTCCATTGTTTTAGGCTAAATGGGGGCTTCTTTTAGATGTTAAATGACCCTCCTTTGCTTGCAGATAAATCTATGATCACTTAAAATAGTTGAGGGCGGATTTAAAAGGCCTGAGAAAAGTATAAACATCTAATTAGACTGCAAAGGTTTCCAAGACGTAAATAGAGTGCAAATGAGAAAATTTCATTGTTTAGCTAATCAATAACAGAGCAGAAAACAAAAAGGTTTTACAATTCAAAGGAAAAATGCCTGTTCATTAAAATAGCATTATTGTTCATATCATATTACTGCTAGACTAAATCCCCAAAAAATACAAATTTGTATTTCTTTTCAAATTGAATAGAATAAAAATTAAAATAAAGATTAAAATGAAATCTGCTATGCATCATATCAGAACATTATTTCTTGAATGGCCAAGCCCCACGTGCTCGTGCAAGTTAAATTATATTTTTAATTCATTTTAATGATTTCATTGAATGAGTCACTTAGGTATTGCAAACGATCCAAAAAACTTGTCTCGCATTTATTGTTTAAAAAAATATCACTATCTATTTATTTCATTTCATTTAATCACGTGCTCATAATGACATTGTTTTATCTTTCATTCTCTGTAGTCATTAACTTATTTTTTTAATCAGAGCTTTTGTAAATGCAATAGCGACAAGTTGTTAAAACATGATTTTTTGAAATGCTCGTGGAGATAATAAAATTTTTATTTTTCGATAACAGATTTTTGTCGGCGCCAAAACCCTCATCCCAGAAATAAAATCATTTTCTGACATAATATTGAATATGATAGTAGTTTAAAATGAATGGAAATGAACCCCATTTTCCCCCTCTACACATTTAATCATACCTTTTAATGATCTTTCTCTTTGTAATTTTAAATATCATAAAAATATCTGGTACTTATTCCGTTAGCTGGGCGGAAGCTAAAAATCTCCGCAGAAATTTGACGGAATTCTGCATTATTTAGCGACTTTTTGCTTGCCCCCGGCTATTGGAAGAGTATCAAATATTCAACTATCCATTTCTTGTCAGTTGCTTTAGCCAGATCAACAACTTTGAATATCAGAATGGCAAATATTTTAAATTTAAAAGCATTCTTAAGTTCAGTTTTCATTTTAAACTTGAAACTATTTCTTATGAAATCATAAATGAAAGAAAAATTATTTAATCATGAAAATACTGATCAAATGATACAGAAAAAAAAGGAAGAGACAAAAGTAAAGAAATTGGTGGATCAGTGTCAGTTATTCGATCTTTAGCTATTTTAAGAAAACGAAGCTACAAATAAGTATTTTTTAAGAAAATACAAACGAAATGCAATTTTTAAATCAAGAGAGCTGTTTCTTCAAAACTTTCTCGCATACACTTCGATAAAAGTATGTCATCATAGAGTACGGCTTACGTAATATTGGCGTAAATAGTTGCGAAATATTAACCTTTGGGATGAATTTAACCTTTTGATTGAATCTATTGTAGCATCCTTGGCGAAATAATAATACTCCCTTGGTGAAATAATAATATTTCACCACAATATGAAGTATCTAAAAATAAATCCAATAAAATGAAATATTTATATAAATATTTTAATATTATGATAAAAGTTTCATTTCCTATATTTTGTGCTGAAAATCAAAAATATTATCTCAACTCAACATTAAATCTCAAAAACTAAATTCAATAAAATAAAATTCGTATAATTCTTTAAATAATAAGAGGAAATTTCCATTTCCTATATTTAATGCTGAAAATTGAGAACATTATCTCACCATTACATTAAGTCTCGAAAATTGAATGTAATAAAATAAAATATTTATATTTTTTATATATTATGAAGAAAGTTTAATTTCCTACATTTAGTGTTGAAAATCAAAAATATTATCTCAACTCAATATTAAATCTCAAAAACTAAATTCAATAAAATAAAATTCGTATATTTCTTTGAATAATAAGATAAACTTTTCATTTCCTTTATTTAATGTTGAAAATTGAGAATATTATCTCATCTCAACATTAAATCCCGAAAACTAAATTCAATAAAATAAAATATTTATATTTTTTCATATATTATGAAGAAAGTTTCATTTTTTATATTTAGTTTTGAAAATTGAGAACATTATCTCATCTCAACATTAAGTCTCAAAAACTAAATTCGATAAAATAAAATTCTTATACTTCTTTAAATATTAAGATGAATTTTTCATTTCCTATATTTAGTGTTGAAAATTGAGAACATTTTCTCACCTTTACATTAGGTCTCGAAAACTGAAGGCAATAAAATAAAATATTTATATTTTTTTATATACTATGAAGAAAGTTTCATTTCATATAGTTTGTGTTGAAAATCGAAAATATTATCTCACCTCAATATTAATTCTCGAAAACTAAATCCAATAAAATTAAATATTTATATATATTTTAAAAAAAATATTATGATGAAAGTTTCATTTCCTATATTTAGTGCTGAAAATCGAGAATATTACCTCATCTCAACATTAAGTCTCAAAAACTAAACTCAATAAAATAAAATTCTTGTACTTTAAATATTAAGACGAAGGTTTCATTTTTTAAGCTTAAAGTTTTACAGAAAAAGGAATATATTTATATATACCACTTTCTGCCTAAATACGGAAATTGAAAGTAGCATCGCTTCTCCTTTCTTTCAAACATCTTATTTTACAGCTTTAGAAACCTTTGAATTAAATTATCTTCAATTAAATTTGATGTTGAAATACATTTTTCTTGTTCTCCAACCAATATCCTTACGATTACTTCTTCGTAGTATAATACTTCAAAGTAAAAATCCTTACTAAATCAATTTGACCTGCTTTTTAACGATTCTTTTGTGCTAAGGGCGTAGACCATAAAGTGTTTATTATTATATTATGGAAGGGTGAAATTTAATTTTTGAACGAGATGGTAATTTTTTCCCCTCTGTGTTCTTAGAAAAAGAACGTAGATTTCTCAGAAGGGTTTGAAAAAAAAGGAGAAAAAAAATTCGTAAAATAACGAATTTATGTTCGATGATAAAATTAGAAGTTCTGATAATTGAATTTCATCTTTTTTTGCCATCAACCCTGATCCTCGTTCTTATCGCTTGGAGGCAGTCCACGGCTCTTTTGGTTGGAAATATTACTAAGTTTTCCTCTCTTTTAAATTTATTTCTTTTTTCTGTGATGCATTAAATTTTTGTAAGATATTTTGGTCTCTTTCATTTTCTTTTAAAATATGTATCCATTATTAAAGCGGAAATCTTCCCTGTTGATTTTTTGTTTATACACATTTTTTTATTGGTTCTCGAAGTACAACTCCATGTGTGCCAACAAGTATACCACAAGGCTTACAGATGTAAGTCATTTTACAATTAACAGTAGGATGAATTTCGAAAACAAAGCCATAGGCACAAATGCAAAGAAAAAAAGATGGGGAAAGCAAATGCGCAAGTTAAATAGACAAAAACTGCACACAAACTAGCAGAAACACATAGTATATGTTATAATACAGTTGAAGAAGTAGGATAAAATAAAATAGAACATTCAAAACACCAATACAAAGAATATATGCAAATATTTCTAGACAAACACACTGAAATGAAGTTTAAATAACACGAGGGAAAATACTTATTAATATATGAACAAAATGAAATGTAAGATGATTTATCCTGCACAAATGCAGATAAATGAGGAGGCCATGCTATATTGTTCTTTAGAAGACAATTCCTGAGTTTACATCTTTCGTGAATAAATTTAGTGCACTCAAATATCAAGTGCTTTACATCCTGGACTGCACCACAGTAGCACAAACACCTATCACTCTGTGACAAATTGAATCGTTTTAAATAGGCTTTAGAGTTTCCATGCCCAGTCAGAAACTGAGTAAGCTTATAATTTGATACAAAGTAGTGAACATTTAAACGACTCTTTATGGATGGAAAAAATTCCTTCGTGAGCTGCGCATTAGTAGATGCTTGGTACAGATTATTCCATTCAGATATAACCTTATCTTTAAAGACTTTCTTTAAATAAGATTTTGGAATGTTCATGGGAATGACGTTAACCAGTTTTACCGCTTCTTTGGCAAGCCAATCGGCGCGTTCATTACCATAAATTCCTGTATGACCTCTGACAAAACAAAAGGAAACTTGCACACCTCTGCTTCGAAGCAAACTCAGATTCGTTTGTGTTTTGACAATTATTTGATTTAGGGAATCAATGCTGTTTAAGGCATACAAAGATGAAAGGGAGTCGTTGCAAATTAAGAATTTTGATGAAATATTTCTATTGTCACAAATCCAAGAAATCGTTTGGGCTATGCAGAGCAATTCAGCCTGGAAAACACTGCATTATTTGTATTACGTAAGGAATTTTGTTGTTAAAAATCAAACTGAAGAATGCCAAATATTTTATTCGATCCAAAAATATATGCCATTTTTAGTGACTTCCTGTAAATGTTGTATAAATTACTGAATGATTTTGGGTCAAACTTATAGATATGTTTAAAATAAGATGTAAATGTTTTCATTATCTATTTCAAATATTTTGATGCTTTTATTTCCTTTAATGTTCTACAATTTTTTTAAATCCTATCAAATATTTTTATAGAAATAAAGAAAGCATATGCATTTGTTTCATCAAATCATATGTAAAAGAATTATTACTTTCAAACTATTCTGATTTCTAATTTTTCACATTTTGCCATTCAATATTGAATGAAGACATTAATTACAGAATTTTAATGATAACTTATAAATAAAAGATCTTTGATGAAAATGAATTTATTTTCTTTTTCTTATACAATACAATAATGATATCATTTTTAATTTTCCATTGGAATTTCATCTATGCATTAAATATAAATGATAACATAACATTACAGTTTAGTGGAAAGAAGCTCCCTTTTTTTATTTTCTTATTGAAAATAAAGTTATAATTCTCGTATTAAATCAATGAATATTTATTTTTGCGAAAGATTTATTTTTAAAACATTCTTTTTGATTCATAAAAGTATTAATAATAATTATTATTAAAAGTATTAACTAAAACTGTCTTTAATTTTATTTTAACAGTTTTTTTTAAAAAGGAAAACGCTTTCATATAATAATTTTTTTTATTTAGGTATTAAGTGGAAAGGCATCTATATAAAAGTTGTATCATATTAATTGAAATTATCTATAAAAGGTTAATTAAATTTAAGTAATTTCGAATACTTAAAAAAAGCATTCGTATTTATAATTATTTTTATTTTAAAAATTAAATTTAGTTAGAAAAGAATTAGAAGAATAAATATTAATTTTTGCATATAAAATGATAAACATAAGCATAAAAACTGTTTATAAATTGTTAAATTAATTTGAAATAAATTAGTAACACACACACACACACACACACACACACACACACACACACACACACA
>JAOUZG010019144.1:5572579-5594181 GCA_026289955.1 Argiope argentata
ACACACACACACACACACACACACACACACACACACACACACACACAACCCTGGTTCTTAGAATTTTACGCCACTGCCTTAACCGCTATATTATTCGCACTTCAGCAACAACAGCACAGTATTAATAAGAAAGCTATTTCGAAAACTTGAGGGCCATTCTTTGAAACTGACTGCCCGTTGCGCTTTGATGTTTACATGAATGAGCATCCTAAATGAATACTACTATTATACCTATTGCTAAATTAATACTACTTTTGTGCCTATTCTCAAAGGAATACTACTATTATACCTATTCTTAAAGGGATACTACTATTATACCTATTCCTAGATGACTGCTACTATTATACCAATTGCTAAATGAATACTACTATTATACTTATTCCTGTATGAATACTACTATTATACCTATTCCTAAATGAATACTACTATTATACCTATTCCTAAATTAATAACAATACTATACCTATTCCCAAATAAATGCTATTATTATACCTATTCCTAAATGAATATTACTATTATACCAAATCTCATCCCGAACTGAATTTTCAATTTCGCGCTTTCCCCTTCTATTAACTCTATTTGCAAATCTTAACTGATGATTAACTGTGTTTATCTATAAAACATTTCATTATAGATAAGGGATATTTTTGAATGATAAAATGTCAAACCTTTAAAAGTAACTAAGTATCAATTGCATATAATTATTTTACTACTTTGAAAAAAAAAATACGTTTCTTGATATGGATAGTGTTTTTAGATATTTAGGATTTATTTTATTATTGTGCTAGACATGATATAATCTATAAAGGAATAAAAATTATTTATGTTTGATACCATAACATTATTTTCCTATTTAGGTACGCACTGCAAACGAGATTGGTCTTTCGAACGTATTCGGAACAAGGAGTTAGTTGGAATCGAACACGAGAAGGTGCTCGTGGAAGCCAACACCAAAGAAGAGTGCCAAGATGCCTGCCTCAATTACAAATCCTTCAACTGTCTCTCTGCCGAATTCAATTATCAACTGAGTGAGTGTCGCCTCAGTCCTTACAACAGATTCTCTTCCACCGAGAAGAGCGTGACAGTCAGTAATTCCAGATTTGTGGTGGATTATTTCGAAAACAACTGCTTCGAAGGTAAACACCTCACTCTTTTACAGTTTTATTCTATTCTGCACTAGCTGGATCTCGCAATGCTTTGTTGTTGATAGATTTAAGTACATTTATATTTTATTAAAAGGCATAAGAATGATCATTTCAAAAGCTGCAAAGTAAACTGGTTCTTAAAGAATTCGAAATATCTTTAAAACGTTGTTGTAAAGAACTCTACAATTTAGGCTTAGTATGCATGTTCACGTGTAAAGGTCCCTGACCTTTATTCACCCAACGCAATTGTATATGCAAAATAATATGCCATATTCACCTACAACTACCTGGATTTAAAGTTAGTATCGTTAGGTCGCTGATTATGATGGTATTAAAATTTAACTAGGAAGGGCCTGGAATTTATACGATCCAACCTCATAATTTAGGAGTTATTTAAAGCCTCAGTCGTGAATGCAGTTAACCATTTTGATATTATTCGTAGTTCCTATTATTCAAATTTTGCATAATGACTTCATTTTGCTCGTTCGACCATTAAAGGCCAAGTCAGTTCAAATACAAAGCTCATTTTAAAATGGATGCTTAAAATAAAAATAAAAAAAAACCGATAAACGATTTTTATTTTTTACTGCTTTATATCTTTTTTGCTTGATTTGAGAAAAAAATATTGCATAGATATTAGGATTAAATAGAAATAGTTATCAAAAATATCTAACTCTAAATGGTTTAACGTATAATTGGATATATTTAAATATAGATGTTATCAAAAATTTCTTAACGAGTTTGATGATTTTCTATAAAACTAATGATGATGATTTCCGCTTTACATCGGAAAGAGGGAGGGGGTGCAATAGCTACTGAAGAGAAGGACCCCCTGAGCATCCGAGGGCAGAAGTCTGACTTCTAGTTCTTATGAAGACGGCAAGCACTTATTACATTCGATTGCACAACCCCTTTTTACAGGAGGGCACATTCTCACACCTCACAGATAGAGCACAGAAGAACAACCATGCCCTGACCGGGACTCGAACCCGGGACGCCCACATGACGATTAAGACGCGCTTCCTCTGTGCCAGAGGGCATGGTTGTAAAACTAATATCAACTTCAATTGTTGTAAATCTATAATATATAAATTAATCGTTGTGTTTCTGAAGAAAATTAAAAATAGATGCTTGAAAATATTTGAAAAATTATAATAATTTCATCAAATTTCAAAGGTTTTTTTTACGTGTGAAAACATAGAGGCTTGCTCGCTGTATCAATTCTTTTAAAGATGAATAATGCTTCTTTTTATAATATTAAGGAACTATATGCTCGAAACAATGCTTTGTACAGGCTGTTCAAGCCAGACTTATAAATATTTAAAAAGATAACCTTTAAATAGTTTAAATATTTACAAAAAAATTAAGCTAGGCGAAATATACAAAAGATTATTTGTCATAAAGAAATTGAAGAAATTTTTCACACAAAACGGTAATAAGGCAATATTTATCAAAAAATAGGAAGATAATAAAAAATAAAGAATAAAGTTATACAAAATGTAACATAAGGGATAGTAACATCAACCTTCTTTTGAGTATTGTCCTTTATCAGAAATAGATTCTAAGTCAATACTGTTTGTAACTTTTTGTTGGTAGAAATTTTGGAAACTACATACTTAGGAAAATTACCCGGTTTTTAAATATTAATAGTATATTTTATTACTATTATAATACTTCAATTAATATGAGTCATGAATGCAGTACTGTCTTTTTTTAATACATTCGATGAAGAGATAGTTTTGAATTTCGATTTATTTTCTTTTCATCGAGTTATTAGGGCTTATGATAGTACTGAAATTGTAGTTGTTGTATGAAATACTTTTCCCCGACTTTTCCCTTTATTTTTCAACTTTATTTTTCGCTAAAACAATATATAAAATTTTATTTTTAAAGCCTTAATCCTGGTTATTAAAAACAATGCCAGTAGGTGAGATTTTCGAATCTTTAATTCATACCCATACCTGTGACAAATACTTATTCCAGTTTTAGTCCGCTTCGTTCAGCGTCGCTAAAATCTAACAGAGTATTCGAATTCTAAAATTAACTTTATTGAGCTAGAATATCCTCCAACCAAACACCGCACATTCAGCTTTGGGTATTTTCGCTTTATTGAAAAGAAAAAGGCAAGAGAGAAGATATTCAAATCACCATCTGATACCTCCGCACCTGCAAACCGCTGGAAAGGGCTACACTCGTATTAAAACCGATTGCTGTTACAATAGTTTCTGGAGCATTTCACTTCCCTGAAAAGGCAAAAAAATAAGAAGCCGCCATCCCCTACAGAAACGCATTTAGCGCAAACAAAAGCAAGCAATTCTGGGGACAAAACGGGAGCGAAAAAAAAGAAGAATAAATAAATATAAAAATAAACGTGTTTCTTTGCAAATGGTCCCCGCTATCTTTCCCATAAAGTATCGCTCGAAAAAGGGAAGAACCCCGGGCGAAGCGAAAAGAGAGCATCGCACCACAACAGAGAGAAGCACATCTTTAAATTGCTGAGCAATAAAAATCCATCTTCGATAGTTCTGCTTGCAGAGGGTCAAAATGGCATAAGTCGTTCTTTGCATTGTATAACGATTTGGCACCAAATGACTGTGAATAAATTTTACAGTGAGTTTAGTATTTCTGATGGAAAAGTTTGAGCAACAATGATCTACCACTCTTGAGGAGTTATCTATCTGACGGGAATTGAAGAAGCAACTACATCAGTTAAAAAGTCGTTCTTTACATTGTACACCGATTTGGCACCAAATGACTGTAAAAATTTTTTATAGTGAGTTTAGCATTTGTGATGGAAAAGTTTGAGCAACAATGATCTACTACTCTTGATCCAAAAACAAAATACAAAAAACAACGATGTTTTTTTATCAAAGTATTTTTGCTACAGGATTGCATAGTTATGTTGTTGTTCGTTTGTATTGCATCAGTGGATCATCATTGCATGCATCAGCAAATTTAAGCCAAATGAGCGTCTCTTGTTTTGAAGTAGCGTCAATTAGGGAGAAGAGTACGACTTAGTAACTCACTCGTCCATTCGCTTGCTCAGCCTCTTTTTACATAGGAGGGACACTCACACACCTTACAGATAAAACACAGAAGAACAAACATACCCTAACCGGGACTCATCGATCATGGAGAAGACCGGCTACTTCTATGTCAGGACGCCGATGCGTAATTGTTTATAACGATTACTATTGGGGCATGATTAGGGTGGAGATTCAAATAAAATGCTTTCGATAAAAATAAAACAAATTCGAATTTGATTATACCATCAACTGAGAACTAAAAATAAGTTACACTCAAAACACATTTTGGATTGACTTTTTAAATTCCGCTTGTAGGCAAGATTTTTCATTTTCTATGGAAAACTACATACCTTAATAAAAAAATTAGCAGTTAGATCCACTTGCTTTTTTTTTGTTTTAAATGATTTTCTATCAAGTAAAGACGTTTGAAAGTCCAAAATGAATTATTAACTAGGCGCAATTAATGTATCAATATGCTATCTAATTATCTTAACATGTAACATTTAAATACATTAATCATTTGATTGACGTGTATAATTAAAAGGGTTACAATTACAGATGATGGTTAATTGTCACCATTACATTGTCTGGTTCCTATAGGTAATGCAGATATACAGATATTCACAGAACAATGGTGAAATATCTCCAATATATTATGATTGTACAATATATAATGATGATAAGTTGATATGTATAATGCTGATAAATTGATATGTATAAGGATTTTATTTAATTTCCTGCCTGCGTAGCAAGATAAAAGTGAAATAACTTTAAAAAAAATCAAAGCAAAATTTTTGATGAATTTTTAAAGCTTTAGAACACCTTGAGTTTAAAAACTCACTTTCTGGAAACATCCATATGTCTGTCCGTCTATGTCAAAGATAACTCAAGAACGCTTTGATTTAAATTTGTGAAATTTGGTAGACCGTCTTTTAACCAAATTTGTAGATTTTTTTCAAGTTGTTTCCAAATTCTGCTCAAAGAAAAGTTGTCTGTACAGCTGTTCAAATTTATTTTAACACGTTAACTGCAAAACGAAGAAAGGTGCTTAATATATGTAAAAAAATTGATATTGAGAATTAACATCTATATTCTAGACACTTATGAAATTTTTAGCCACATTCAACAAGGAACTGTATTTTCATGCAACTCAAAGATGAGATGATTTAAATATATCAAATTTGGTATGTCATTTTAGAGTACAATTGGAGTTTTGTGTCAAATGTTTGAAACCTAAATTTCTTTTCCGAGACTACCAGAAATTAATCGCCAAAGAATAGTTTGATAACACAATAGATCCAGTAAAAATGCTAAATTCACTCCGAAGGCTATTATTTTGTAACTATTGTACGGTATCCTATGCAAACTATTGTACGTTATCCTTTGTAACTATGCACGGTATCCTACGGTATCCTATGGATAGATTCCTTTATTAGACGGTATATGAGAAAAATTTTGAGATATCACCTCTAGCTCGTTGATAGTAGTGATGGCTTTTTAAAATTGCAATGCATTAATGCTGAATACCGTCTGTATGATAGTTCACAAATTAATTCAATAAAATACTAGTTTCTTTTCATCTCCTCTATCCCCCTCCCTGTTGAGTAAATAAAATATTTTGTTTTCTTATAGTATATAAAAACTTCATGAATGACACATAAAAAAAAGAAATAATAATAATAATAATATAAAAGACAGTTTTTAAAAATAAATTACCACTTACCACTTAGGGTAATAAAGAAAAAAGTTTAAACTTACTTTTTATTAAATAACTACAATTAATGTATATAAAAATATGTCAAAATCACAATATTATGCGGCAAAATAGGAAGCGAATTTCCTTACCATTTTCTATCTCTTTTCTATACATGGAATTCGAACGTGTAACCCAAAGAATGCAAATCCAACGGGATATCAACCAGACTATCCCGGGATAGCAATTATAACTATTTTAAATAATTGATAAAAAATTATACTATCATTGAATTTTCTATGCCAGTTGAGGTTTCAAAACCAACTGTGGCAACGCTAAATTTTTCTACACCAGTTGGGATAACGGAATGCGGATTAAAAATTTCTAATTTTTTTTATTATGTATTATTTTAATTTGAAATTACATCAAAATGAATCGGAAAAACCGATTGATTAACAATGTAAAATTTTAAAGGCATCAAGCATTATGAAAATAAAATCGTTTAAAATAATCAGCCGAAAACATGTTAGGCCTAACTTCAGTAGTGTGGAGAAAAAACAAGCTGGATTCGTTACTTATTTGGCGGCGGGGAAATGAAGATTTTTGGTGAGAAATTTAGTTCTTAATTAATGAATAAAAAATTAATTAATTAATATTTGAAAAAACTGTATTAATAGCAAATGTCATCCACTACAAGTTTTTAAAAATGTACTTCAACTTGAGTGGATGAATAAAAAGTATTTTATTAACGATGGAAAATTTAAACACAATATATATATATATGTATAGGGAGAGTGTAAGCTAATGGTAGGAATTGAAAAAAAAAGGAAAGAATGAAAGAATATAAGAAGAATATCACGAGACAAAATATTTGATCTTGTAACCCATTTGAAGTTTCATTTGTCCCAATCAGCATTAGAATTCAAGATAAATGTTTGTTGCTAACTGTTATGTCATTTTTCATTCATAGAAATCGTAATATATGTCATTAGGAAATTACATCTATCCAATAAATAACTACTAGGAAATAAATACCCGTCACTGGATCAAATGATGAAACTGATTTATTACTGTTTTAATGTTTCAGATATCCTTTTTGTTACATGAAAAAATAAGCTTTTACTAATATATTTTTGGACAAATGATGAAAAAAAAGGATATTTTATCGATAAAAAAAAGTTGAAAGAGAAATAACTGAAATGTATATATCAATAATACAGCAAATTTCTTATATCTGAAAAGCCCTGATAAATAGTTGAAATGACTTATTTAAGATCTATCATTTGTCAGACCCTAGCTTAGGATTAATAGAATTTTTGTATTAGTGTTATTAATTGGAAAAGTCCTCTAAACATAGGGAAAAATGATGAATTTCCTATTCATCAATTTCATCAATATTTATAAACTAACGAAACATCCCATCTATAAACATTTTTTTAATAAAAATTGTTATAATAAAATGCATTTAATATCTTTCGCATTTCTCATTAGTGATTAAAATAAGTTTTAAATTCATTTTATTGAGAACAGAATAAATTAGATTTGAAAAATTATTTTGATTGTAGGACATTTGTTTCCTCTCCCTCTTAGGTGTATGTTTTATAAATAAAACAACTTTATTTAATTTCTTGTTCAAATTTTCAGTCGTTAATAAAATACTTTTTGTTCATCCAATCAAGTTCAAATACATTTTTTTAAAACTTGTAGTGATGACATTTGAAGTTTTTTTCAAATATTAATTCATTAATTTTTTATTAATTATTTAAAAACTATTGTTCTCACCTTTATAGTAGTTCTTTATAGTAGTTCTTTATAGTAGTTACACTTGTTAGATCTGGATAGCCTGGTTGGTAGGGCGTTAGATTCGCATCCCGAGTTCGAGCCTGGTAGCAAAGTTCTCCATGTCACGGGTTATAACACTGAGGGATGTAGCAATTGAAGGTCGCAGTACGAACCTGCGACGTTTTGGCCAGTAGCCGAGCGATATACCGTTCGAGCTAAAGGAATCCTTCAGCTCGAAGGATATTATCTGCCTTAAAAGGCTGACGCTACAGTACTCCCCCACCAGTGAGTCGGACGGGAGACGAACGATTTGGTGCGTCGAATTAGCAATGACTTAAGAGGAGGTTTTGATGTGTTGAGTTAGCGACGACTTTGTTGGCTGGTAGATGGCGCCACGACTTTGCGGAAGGCTGCGTTGTCAAGGTCACCAATGTAGCTAGTGAAGGTCGCGGTACGAACCTGCGACGGTTGAGCCAGTAGCTGAGCGATATACCGTTCGAGCAAAAGGGACTCTTCAGCTCGAAGGATATTATCTAGCTGATAAGGCTGACGCTACAGGGAAATGAGTCAGAGGTGATCGTTATTTGGGTGGTGTGTGGCCTATACCCTCAGAAGCTGCTGAACCTCTCCTTCCGTTCAAAAGTAGAACACGAAAACAACAATTGTAATTATTTAATAAAAAATAATTGAAATAAAACTTTTAACTTCCTAAATTTTTCCTAATAACCAAAGTAGGAATTGATTTAAAAAATTTTTTTTAATATATATTACTTGTTTTTGTCCTTTTTCTACGCTTCTTACAATGCATGTTTCTATACGCAATGTAGAAAAGTGATTAGGTAGGAAGAAGCAATTCTTTGAAGGTCACGACGGTTCACAAATGCGAGGACTCACAGCTCTTCACCGGAAACGATTAACACGATTCTTCGAAAAAAAATAATAAAAGTGAAAACATCAGCATAAAATTGAAATCAAGAATTCAATGCTTTCCAAGAAAGATACCTCGCCATCTCTTCCAGAGCCTTGACATACCGGCTTGATTCTGAATCGAATTTGGTGATAAAACAGCTATTATGTAAATCTATGTCTCATTTTTATCCCCTCGAAATATAAGTTGTCAATTTACTATTATATGAAATACTTTCATCTAACTAAGCACAGCCTATTACAAAGTAATCTCTTATTCATATATCCAGAGACCAGGGCAAAAAAATGGGGCCTAGAACAAAAATCTCTTTTGGAGCCCCCTCAGATTTACTACTTCAAAAAGGAAGAACGTTCATTAAAAAAGGGAAATGTAAGAAAAATTTTATATTCGATTTTGAGGAATCTCTGATGTGGAGACCAAGGGCAACTGCCCTGCATATTCCTTACTTAGTCAGACCTTGCATATATTCCGTATCATCTATTGACTCCAGAGATTAATAACCATCAGTTCAAAAACTCTGCGACATATACGCCAAGTCGCAAGTAATAATTCAGGGTCTAGTGGTTTTCTTGGCTTTGTAGTTTAATGAAAAAAAAAATACATATTAGATATTTTAGACGCTTTTTTCTTCACTATTTGGATTCAAAGTTCAATGAATTATTTTAATGATTTATTAATTTCTTTAATATTCAAACTCTATATTCGGAAAATTCAAATTTATAAGATACACAAAAAATGGATAGTAAATTGAATTTTATAGATAAATTGAAAAACATTTAATTAAATTATTAAAAATGTTAAGAATTAAAAATTATTTGTATACTATAAATACATTAAACTTAAGAAAATATACAACATATTTCTAACAAAGTAATAACATTCGATTGTGAAAAAAATCATTGTTACAGTGGATTGATGATTATATTGCCGACTAAAAGATCCTTAAACGCGAATTATCAATTTGATTATGTCATTCTAATTTACTTCATTATGTCCTCATCAGCTATCATTTTTACGTTATCAGACAAATAAATAATGAAATACTGGATTTTGAAATATAAGATAAATTGCCACTGCTACTTTCATTAGGAACTACGAAGACAGAATTTTATAAGATAAATATTGAGTAACTCTTTCCGAATTGAATATAAATATGAATAAAATCCCTCCTCATAAATGTTTTAAGCCTGACTCCTTATTTGATTAGCCCTCATCCAGAAGTAAACATGCATGAAGGAATTAAACTACGCTGGTGATGTTAAGTAAATGCTTTTCAAACTTTCTCAAGAACAGACCAAACAGCCAGCTAATAATGCGAAGATGGATTTTCTTTTACTTGGAAGAAAAGCTGAAGAATTAATTTGACATTTCAAGGTTAGGAGGAGTTATTTGCATCGGGGAAGCTCTTAAGAGATAATTTTGAGATTACAGAATGATAGAAATATGTGATCTCTTTGTGATATGAAAGTTAAGTAAAAGCCTTTAGTTTTGCTGTCAGAAGCAATAATAACTATACTGAAAAGAAGAGGCACTTTTCAGTAGGTTGGTTCCATCTTGTTAGTTTTTCAATCGTAGTCTCGCCGGAAATTGCTATTAAAGTTCAGAAAGCTTTTGAATTCAAACAGAAGTTAGAGGTTGTAAGGGGGTTGTGTTTTAGTGTATTAATGAAATGCAAAATCATTTTATTAAGTACCTCCAATTTTGAGACATCATTTGTTCAAGTTTTATGAAATCTATTTTTTCACTGTAAATGTCTTATTTTAGGAATTTATTAATTCATGAATAACAAAGTTTCACTTCAATATATGCACAAATATAACACGTATTAATGATTGGAAGAGGAAAACTTAATAAATATGAAATTTTATCTATAAGTCAGTCATCATCATTTTCATAACACGAAAGTATTTCAATTAAAGATGACAACGGATTTTGAATTTACCAAAAGTCAGAATGTGTAAGGGGACATGTTTTAGTATCTTCATGAAAAGCAAAACCATTTTATTAAGTTTCTCAATTTTTAAGCCATGCAATGCTGATATTATTTTAAACTAAGTTCTTAACGGTAAATGCCTTATATTAGGAATTTAAATATTTGATTTTTATGTAGTTATTTAATGAATTTAATCACATAACTAATTTCCTTAAATTTCATGAATAACTAAGCTTCTCTTTAATGTTTGTTCAAATATATAATTTATTATAAACTGGAAATGGAAAGCTTAATGAATACCAGATATGGAATTTCCCCTGCAAGGTGGTTATTTTTTTTTATGAGAGTGAAAGCCTCTGCCAAAGAATTTTTCAAATACTTACTATTTAATGGATGGGTACTTATTTAATTTCTAAAGTTGTAAAACATGTATTTTTTTACGTTTTGATAAAAAAATATTTCACTGATATATATCCTGTATTCTGTTGTCCTGCGAAATGAAATGCGGGTTTAGTATTGACAATATGGCACCCATTTCATTGCTGAAGGAATCGCATTGATTATTACTTTGATTTATCAGCAAAGATTATGATTTTTGAAATATAATTAATAAGTAAAAGATATTTTTTATAAAAAATATTTTTTGTCCATGGTAAGAAGCTATTCTAACTGAACATAATTACAAACATAATAGACCTTTAATAGTCCATGCATGAAAATTAGTATTTGTGTCTTACAACAGTTTTTCAAAGACTTTTTATCAAAAAAGCGTTTATACGCGTCACTGCTAAGAGATATACATTATTAATTCATCTTATCAGTTATATTATTGATTTTACTGTTATTGATAATTTGATAATCGGTTCTAAATAAAATCAATTTCCTTGTAAGTGGCGTTTTCATTCATAGAACATACCTATGTAAATAAAAAGAATTATAAATTAAAATAAAATATTCAAGATAAGTTGAATATAAGAATTATGGTTTTTATAACCTTGGATAAATTTATTGTATATTGCAGAATATTGAAAAGTTTTTTTTAATTGGATTGTATGGTATATGAATTTGAGAATAAAAGTCAAATCTCGTATTTTAAAAGTAATTCACTATATGTGGATAATTTAATCAAGACATTAAAGATTAATTTCTGTTTCTTTTCATCATCAAATAAATTTTGAAAGCACACCAAAATGTTTACAAAGAAATTTGTAATCAATTTCATTTTTATTAATTCGTAAATTCGCTACCAGAAGAAAAAAAATTTCTTATATTTACAATAAAAAATAGATTTCAAACATTGTGTCAGAAATACAATTTGGGTGACACCATGTTAAGCTGCATGAGAGGTGTAATGACTTGATCATATCCAATCAAATAAGAGGGTAGCTTTTAAAGACAAATTCTTTATTTACAACCTTATATACATAAAAACAATCTAGGTTTCTCTCTCATCTAGGTTTATATGATTGGTAATATAATGAATGGTGATATAATGAATTGGTAATATAATAAATAATTCTTCGATTAATTTCGGAGAAACAGCCTCATAAGAAAGGCTATTAGAGTATTAGGCTACTACCAGGGGATCCACCTATAATCATCGGGTGGATCTTAAATCAGAAACTCGATTTACACGAAGTTTCCTTCACACTTTCCGAAAGCCGATCCTGCGAAGATTTCCAAACTACGAAGTCTCCCCTCCTCCCTTCATCTCCAGCAAATAACAATTCTCTTCAAAATTTTGTGTTTTATCTTCTGTCAAAACTCCTCCACTCATTTTCACATTGATGCACTAGAGATTACGGTTACACAATAATTATTCAGAATTATCCCCCAATGGTTCCAGTGGTCAGTGGGAATGTTCGTTAATGATCCACCCTTATAGCTGACCCTCCACAATAAAGAAAGATTTACATCCCTAATCTTTTGACACTCTTCCTCTTCTAAGATACGATTTATTTCTATGGAAGGACGGAAAACGTAAGTGTGGTTCATTATCTGGTCCGTACTCAAAGTGCAAATGATCCCATTAAGGGGGATAATCCCCGGTCTGGAGCAATTGCAAAGTGAGAAGGTCATACAGTCCCGCAACTGACCGGTGTATAACGGTCAAACAGGTGTCTCTTAGCGAGGGAAAGGATCTTTACAGGGATATTGACTATCGGCAAAACAAATTTTAAATCCCTAAGATGGGCGGGCTTAAAATATGCCAAATTCAAAGAAAATTCAATCAAATTCAATTTTTATGAATATGTCTGTACAAAGGCCGAACACTGTCCGCCTCAAGAAATAAATGTTAATGAAATCTAAAATATTATTGTAACATCAGTAAAGAATTGCTGGGAAGTTCAAATTTTGCAGATCCAATATTTGGGGTAATTTGTTTTCTTCAAAATGCTGTGAGCCAGGTTTTTAATTTATTCTTGTTTCTTTTTTTAATCACTTTTTCAATTATATCCTTCCTCTCTTTTTCTTTTTATCTCTATTTATTAATTCTAATTTCATCTTAATAATCGGTGGATATATAAAAATTCGATAGATCGCTTGAATATAGCAATTGGAATTTAATTGATGATCACCTTTTCTTCACATTTTTCTCAGCCGATTAAAAAATGACACACAACTAAGCTTGCTGTCACAAATTCCCATACCAAATTTGATATGTTTTTTCAACCCGACATTCAACCCGTAATTGAATTTTAGTTGATTATACTTGTTTTATGTTGCTCATAATTGAGTGGATTATGCTTGTTTCGTGTTGCTCAATATTGAAAAGAATCATATTTGTTTTATGTTTCTCATAATTGAGTGAATTATACTCGTTTCGCGTTGTTCCTATTTAAGTAGATTATATCTGTTTAGTGTTGCTCAAAATTGTGTAAATTATACTTGCTTCATGTTGCTTATAATTGAGTGGATTATACATGTTTCGTGTTGCTCATAATTGAAACGATCACATTTGTTTTATGTTGCTCATAATGGAGTGGATTATGCTCCTATTTCTCCTATTTAAGCAGATAATATCTGTTTCGTGTTGCTCATTATTGAGTGGACTATACTTGTTGCTCATAATACTTGTTCAACTTCTTCAGAAAAGCCCTTTTTTAATTGATGTAATTTTAGATACATATTTTATATTTATTTGATTAAGTTTAATCAGTTCAATACCGTGGCATTCTACTCAAATCCTGCCATAATTCTAGACATTAATTTTCAAACTGTTAGAAACATTAGATGTAAAAATTCAAAAACTATGATGACATCAAATTTAATATTTTTCAGCATTTTTATTATTACAAAAAAGTTAAAACAACACAATAATAAGTAATTTCGAAAGAAAGTTTTTTTTTCACCAAGTAATTTTAAAACCAAATGGTTGAATTTTCTGAAAAATAATAATAATAAAATAAATAATATTAATTTCAAAGTATTAAATTTCAAGTTTGGGCTTGCAACTCATGCAATGACGTTCAAATTTCTAACGTAAAAAATTAAATTCTACCATTAAAGAATTAAACAAAACCTCTTCATTAAAATTTTCAATGCTATTTCAATGCTCATTTAAATCGATAATTTAATTCATTTTAAATCGATAGTTTAATTATCTTTTATGGCAACAGTTAAGGGATTTTTTTTAATAAATGAAATTTAATCTTCAGTGTTTGTAAAGATAAAATGCTTTCAATTAATTATGTTTTAAATACGAGTAGTTTTATTTCTTTTAAATATGGAATAAACTTTTTAAAAGCCTAAAAAATAATATTGCTGTGGTCCAAAATAGAAACGAATTACAATGAAAAACGGAAGTTGACATTTATAACAATAACCGGATTATTCATAGTTCTTTTTACGTGAGTGGAATGTACTCTAATATAAAAAGAAGAAATATTTTTTTAAAAAAAGAAGTAATTCATTAATTGCTTCGGAATTTGGGAATTATTTCTGATAAAACGAAAATAATTTTTTGTAATATTCCATTATTCAGTTATAAATTAAAGAAATATTTATGGAAAGTTTTAAATTTTCACGATGAATGGGGTGAAAAAAGGCTATTGGCTTTTAATTTGTGTTCAGAATTTATATATTATAATAAAAATATTAATGATTAAAAGAATTTGTCTATAAGTCATTTTCTTTTTTAAAAAATTATCTTCTAACTTTAAGAGAAACTGGGATAAAGAATATATATAAATTTTATTGTTTAAAATTTTATGATTTGTTTGTTAAAAGCTAATTCAAATAATATTACTTAATAATTATATTTAAAAATAACTCAAAGGAAATATCTACGTGACTAAAAAAATATAAAAAAATAAATATACGGTTTAAAATACACCTATCAAAAATGAATTTATGAATGAATGAAATAAAAAAGATATTTTGATATAAAATAAAATAAATTATATATATTACAGGCTTACTGACTCAGATTAAAATATTTTAATTTGCAGTTTTGCGAAACAAGATACAGAATTAGTAACCGATTAACAATAAAATCATGAAAACGGTCCATTTATAATGAAATATAAAAGTTAAAATATGTGATTTTTATTAGATATAACTAAATAATATGCTTAAAATTGCAAGATAATCCAACTAAAGATTGTGCTTTTATAAAGATCTGTTTTGTTTAATCCTTTTTTAAATATTGTGCTTCAAATATTGAATTTATCCAACCAGATAAGTCAAACATTCTAGAAATTATCTACTGAATGAATCTTTTGGCCTTTTTTATTAGGTATAGGTCACCCAAAAAATTACACAAGCTATTTGGAACTCAATTGTAAAAAAAATATGTTTGCTCAGGTGCAATTGATTTTGATCTGTACTCTGATTCCCATTTATGCGTTGCAAATTCCGCCACGAAAGGCGATTTGGAATTAGAATTTTACAAGTATTTGGATTGGTTAATGAATCGGAAAAATAGTACAAATCATAAATTATTACAGAACAAACTTTTTTTGTTATATTTATAAAAAAGTTTAAATAAATTCACATCCCAAGTTTTTCACGAGAATGCATTCCTTGGATTGTGTGCCAATCAATCTTTGGATTGTATCCTTGGATTCCTTGGATTGTATCCAATCGATATTGAACATTAAAACGTAATAGTTTATATTGATTTGGGGATCAGCTGTTTTTTCCAATTCTTCAAGATGGATACATGATGAACGTCCTTTTAATAATACTCTTTAGGTGACCATTCAAATAAAAATCACGCAAAATGTTATTCGTGAAATGCTGTTGCCAGTTAAACTAAATGGGAAAGCTAATGATTAATCCGTTTGAAAAATATTACTTTAAACTGTTGAAAATTATAATACTGTCTAAAGATACGTTCCGTCTTTCACTTATACAGTAAAACTATAGAGAAGAAGTCTGCAATGTAAAATTATTGAACCATATGTGTTATAATACCTATATAAACACTGCCAAAAAACTTGTGACGTTAGTAAATCTTATGCTGGTTAATTTGCATAAGATTTTATGTGTTATAATAAGGATGCAATGGCATATTGTAGTTGAAAAAAAAACACATAAGTCTGTGTATGTATGTTTAATTGCCTGTGTTTGTGCTTGTGTTTGCGTGTGTATTTGTGCATGTGCGTGTATACTGTGCATGTGTCTTTGTGTACGATCATAAGCTGAAATCCTGGGATTGATTAATATGTCGAATAAATTTGATTAATCATGCTTTTTATAGAAAATCTCTATAAGTCATAAATAAATTTATTTTATGGTGGAACCATGTTGGGCAAAAGTAGTATTTAAAAAAAATATAACTTTGAATTCATTCTATAAACCTCAAATATTTATAATAATTTTTTTATTTAAGTAAAGAGATTAAAATAATTCAATTTCTGAATTGTTTAATGCTTAACTTTTTTTATCTACCTGAAGTTTTGTGCTACAAATGGTTATTTAAATATCAATAATTATTTTCGACAGCTATTAAGTTATTACTTATGTTGAAAGAGATTATTTTTCATAAACTATATATTTAATTTCTTTTCTATTGTATTTTATCTAATGAATTAATTAATCTGTTTTTATCATCAATTGATGATTATAACTTTTTGTTCGCGTTACCAAGGAAAGGGGATGTAGTAGATTCTTAGAGTCCTAAGCAACTGAGGGTAGAAGTTTGACTTCCAGCTCATATGAAGATGACATTAAAAATGTCGGTTGCACAACCCCTTTTTACAAGGTGGCACATTCACACACCTTACATTTAGAACACAAATGAAGAACAGTCATGCCTGGACCAGTGCACAAACTTTGGACGGCCATATCAATGAGATGAGGTGCTACCCCTATGCAGGACGCCGGATTATCATCAATTAATTTTCATTAATAAATAAATGCAATGTTTCATTAATAATTAATGTTTGTTATGTTAACCCTTTAACGGCCACAAGCTATTTTCTTTCAAAATTTTCGTTTTACGTTATATTTGGAAAAAAATAAGCTCATTTATAACCAAAAAAAGTATTTTTGTTAAGATTTTGTTGTTGCGGCTGTATGTTACAGGGGTGGAAACACATATTTTCCACCGTCCAAAACAAGTAATGACATTTTACTGAAAAAATATCGAAATATAAACAATTTCACAAGTAAATATGATTTTTGTAAAAATATTTATCATTAATTATTTCAAAATTTAAAAATGTATTGATTACACATGAAATAAGTGGTAGAAATTCCAAATGTAATGTAAATTACCAAATGTATTATTTTAAACTATTCTGGTGAAAAAACATAACAAGGGGTTGAACACAAAGTAACATTACATGTTGAATATGACACTTTTGTCCGTTTCTGGTTAGTTTTGGAGCTACAATATTTGAAAAGTATTTTAAGACGGTGGTAAGATATTTACCACAGCCTTAAAAAGGGTTAATGTTTCTATTAATTCTTCTAATATATTATCTTATTGATATATCAAGTAATGCTTATCTCTTTTTATTCCAGATCCCAGAGGTTTCTGCAATACAAAGCTCATCAAGAAATTTAAGCTTTTATTGACAGAAAAAATAACCACTGGAGAATCAATTGAAGATTGCCGCCAACAGTGCTATGATGCAGAAGAATTCATTTGCCGATCTGTGACCTTCGACCGCAGATTCAAGACTTGCGGATTGTCGCACCACACGCGCAAATCAGCACCCCCGGAGTCCATCGTGAGATCCGACGTCCACGAGTTTTTGGAAATTTCTACATGTTTCCAAGGTAAGAATTTCTTTGAAATTTTCGTAATAAAAGTATGAAATAAAACTATTATCTTTTTACAGTTTAATTTTATAAATTCGTGAGAATTTAATTATAAATTTTGGTACAAATTCTATTGTAATTCGAAAATTTAATTCATGAAATTGGGAATTTTCTGATGTTAGGAATTTCAATTTGATCTTCATTTATAAGTCACTTATTATTAAGACACAATGTATTTTGACGGCTTGCTGTCACAGAGGTAGCGCGTCTTCCTCGTGTTCTGGAAGTCCCGGGTTCGAGTCCCGGTTCGGGCATGGTTTTTATTCTGTGTGCTATCTGTGAGATGTGTGAATGTGCCCCCCCCCTTTAAAAAGGGGTTGTGCAAGCGAATGTGGTGAGTGTGTAGCAAAGCCGTACTCTTGGCCCTACTCAAATACAAGAGACGCTTCATTCGGCTTAAATCTGCTGTTGGGCCCAGCAGCGGGCTTGTCCATGACAAGTGCCATTTGACACAGCAACAACGCAATGTATTTTGAATGTTCAGAATATTGTGGAATCATCGGAAAGTGATTAACATGGTATTATTTATAAGATAGTGAAAATTGTGCTATAAGACATGTATAATATAAATGTTTTAAAAATACTGATTAGTCAAAGATTTGAAACTTGTGTAAAAAATATGGCACATAGGTATTTCTTTTGAAATTTGTACAGTGTCATGGTAAGAAAAATGATTCGTCAGTAATTAAATAAAATTTTTATTTAAAAACTAATCAAAATCTTAATGACTTCTCCCTATCAGTTTTGGGACATATTATTTCATAGGAACGATCAGTTGATTACTTTAAAATTAAAGAAAAAAATAATTTGTTTCAATGACAGCAATTTAATATTGATACTGAACGTTTACAGCATACTGATACAATTTTTTTCCATCCTACAAATTTTTAAAATTATTTGTAAATGTAACATATAACATTTCTTTTCATTTTTTTTCTCTTTTCTATTATTTTCTGTAGAAATTGATATGACTGCTGTATAATTTAGAATGATTTTTACAAATAAAATAAAAATAGATAAAATGCTCAAAATGTTCTATCACATTCTATTTAAAAGATTTAAATCCTTATTACTGCACGTACTTTTCACAGAAATTTTAGGACGCTGTGCATTTTTTCACTCTTTAAGGTACTTAAATATTTGTCCTGGATTTTTGTGTTAAGTTTTCAATGATTTTTTCTTTCGTTTTCGTAATCTAATGCGAATTTAGTACCAAGATACAATGCCAATGCGAAAAAACTGTATTTACCCCTCAGATTTTTAATGCAAACAAATTGACATACTGCAATCACCAGTATTCGAAATATTCCACCTTCTGATTGAGAGTTTAACTGAAAACTTATTTAAATCACTTGTTTGAATATTTGAATACATGGATAAGATTTTTGTGCAGTCTATAATCTATTTTTTAGAACATTCTTATGAAAAAACTTTGTATAATCTTACATTTTTTAACATTGTAGATATTCAGAGATAGTTTAAAATTATAGTTATGCAATTTTATTAGTTTTCTATACTTCATAGATTTCAGTTATTTCTTATTACGTATTTTCTTTTATGTACAATGGTTTCATAAACACATTTTCTTGAGCTCTACCCAACCAACATTCTTTTTATTAATTAAATAAAACAAAACTTATTATTAAAAATGTTTAGAAAAAGCGAAAATAAATTTATAGTTATTGATACCCATTAAGGTATCCTCAAGTCATGTGTCTAAATGCTTCATAATCATGTCATTCCCCAAATAGCCAGTCCTACCTACTCCTTTTTATTATTATATTCGCCAATAAACAAATGATTATCAAGCCATAGTATGCTGCAGAGTTGTTGTTGTTACTTACGGCACTTGCCTATGGACAAGCCTCCTGCTAATACAGCGGCAGATTTAAGCCGAAAGGAGCGTCTCTTGTTTTTGAAGTAGCGCCAACTACGGCAAAGAGTACGACTTAGCTACACATTCATCACATTTGCTTGCACTGCCCCTTTTTACAGGAAGAGGGTACAGTCACACATCTCACAGATAGCACACAGAAGAACAACCATACCCGAACAGGGACTTCCAGAACACGAGGAAGACGCGCTACCTCTGAGCCAGAAAAGCGGCAAGCTGCAGAGTTAACAAATAAAATAAAGACTTCATATAATTCTTAAAGTACAGAATAAAAGCCATTACATATTTCTTTCCCATTTTTCATCTCCTTTTTTTAAAAAAAATATCTCATCACCCAATAATTAATTAAGGTTGCACCACTTCTGAAAACTTTTAGATCGCGCCGTTCAAATAAATGGGAAGAAATCATAAGAAACGTTTGTATTCATCTTTTTTTTTTCTTCCTGGCTTCTCCTTTTGTGAGTGTTCTTCCCTTTAAAAAGGCCAGTTACTGAAATCACAAATATGACACTAATCCGCACCCGAGACATGGGAGAGGCCTGTCTTTTATGTCGTGGTTCAAGGGTAGAAAAACAGGAGAAATCCGGGGGAACAAGAAAAATAAACCTAAGACTTTTCTTTAAGCCGGCTGCTCTAGTAGGCGTTTTCTTTTCCATTGTTAGGCTTAGCATTATTCTTTTCTTTGCAGAGATTAAAGTGAAAAAGGAAAAGTTAGAGAAGTAAAACAAAATAAACGTACAGAGGAGAGGGGAAAAAACATATATATCGCCTTTGCCATGGGTGTTTGTTGTAGAGGAGAGGGGACGACTTTGCTGACTTTTCACCTTCAGGCTTTAGCTAGAAGAAAACTGTGCATTCGTTTTTGAGTTGACTGCCAGATTTTTTTTGTCTATCTTATTTTCACATTCTTTTAGTTTTCTTGACTGACACTTGTTAACCAAGAAGAGAGTTTTCTGAAAAAGAAAAAAATAAAGAAAAAAAATATGGGGGGGGGGGGGAGAAATCTCATGATATGAAAAATGATATTTTGAACAAATGAAAAAAATAACAAAGAGTAAAAAAAAAAATGGTTGGAAGAAACGTGATTTTTGCCTCGTATTTGGTCGAAGCGTGATCTTAAAGTTGTAGAGCAATCCTTAAGAAAACTTTAAAAAATAAGATTTTGCTTGTTTGACAGAAAAGAAAACCTATTCTTTACCTTTTTCTTTTACTTCTGCGAACTGGTGCTACGTTTCAAATTTTTCTTCAAGTCTTTTCTGTTTTGTAACGGAGGCTTTTAGAACATTGTTCAAATAATAGCTTTAATCATTGGATAAATAGTAGCTATCTTTTGTAACAAAGTAGTATATTCTGTCTTTGAAGATGATAAAAAAAGATATATTTGCAAGAAAGAAAAAGATTTCTTTTGTATCGAAAAAGTTAGTTTATGATCTCAATCTAAGTATATTTAAATCATATTTATATAAATTATAAACAATTTTACCCATAAATTAAAGATAGTGCCTGCTTTGCCAAATAAAAGTTTAAAAACATAAAAAACGTGACTTATTCATAAAACCCATTTAGTAAACAAAAGATAAATAATAGAAAGGAGATATTTTATATGATATCATAAAGGAAAATTATGATTTTTTAGCTTTGTTGGTATTATGAAAAGATATTTCTTTTACTAAAAATGAACTTTACATGGTAGGTATGATGTTAAAGCATTGTATATGTATGTCCCAGAGGATGAATCCCTTATACGCAACACTTAGGCACGCTAAGAATCAAATTATAGAACTAATTTAACGCTGTTCTTTGAATAATCCAAATAATAGTCATGGTTCCATTAATTTAATAATTACATTTAAATCTGACCAGAATTATATTTGAAAACAGCTTTGCGATCAAATATTATATATATATATATATATATATATATATATA
>JAOUZG010019144.1:5609470-5626796 GCA_026289955.1 Argiope argentata
GCAGGTAAGTAATCATTAACAGTTTAGATACGTTTTGGTAATCATCATCGATTAAGTAAAAGAAACTGCCTTTTATAAGCTATGTTTAAAAAGAAATTGGTGAATTTTCCAGAAAAAAAAATAAGGAAACTAAATTTTATGCTTTCCCCCTCCCAAATAATAAAAAAAATATGCAGCAAAATATCTATAAGATTTTTTTAAAGTAAAGTAGGAGTTCATACGAAAAGGAAAGGATACAATAAAATCTTTGCAAATAAACTTCACCCAAAGTTGGGAATTTTTTTCCCGTCAAATTAAATATTATTTCTAAGTATGCCCAAAAATTTCTTCGAAAAAAATTGACATAGTATATTTTCAATGAAACTTATAATGAAAACATTTTTTTCCCACAATCTTCTATCCGTTTTTCTTTCCGAACCCTAAAAAAATTCAAGTACCGCAATGCAATTGATATGCTAATGTCTGAAGCCACCACAAGTTAGTTTTTCAAAGTTTTTAATCAAAGGTTTCAAAGCAGGGTTTCCTTACTCAGAATCTAATTTAGATTTTCTCACAATTTCTTCTCTTTTTTTTCGATTATACACTTTATCGGATCTTGCTTAAATAGATCTAGCCTTTTCAGTGGTTAGACCTCACGTGTTGTGGGGGTATATCGTGATTTCCTTATTAAAATCGGATCCAGAGAAAAAGATTAATTTCCACAGGAATAATTTACTCTCTATATATATTTCATTTTCTCCATTTAATGCATTTTTTAATAAAACTAACCAGTTTTCAATTAGAATTTCACTTGGGCAATTACGTTTTTCTCTTTCTCAAAAAATGTATTCGAATAGCGAAGATTCCCTACATTTTTCCCTACGTTTTCCCTTTTTCTCTCTGAAAATTATTAACCGACATAAGCTGGAATATGATAATAAGGAAATCGAGAAATATAAGCAAAATTTAAGAGTTGGATATTTCTGGAGTTAATTAATTCCGCTCGAACGATGGGAAATTCAGGGGCTTATAATTAGTTTGTGGTATTGTAAGGCTGTTATCTAATTATCTTGAGTTTAGAAATAAATCAAGTAATATTCTGAGTGAATGATTTTATTGAAAATCAGATTGCAATCACCGAAACTGGGTATTAATTTTTGTAGAAATATTAATTTAATGTCGCAGTAAGCGAATTAGAAATAAAATAGGTTATCAGTATTTAGTATATAATTAGTCTCAGAAACATAAAATATGATTTGCTTCAATATTGATTTATTCTCTTCACTTTTATCATGGATAAAAATTTATTCTTGATTATATTTCGAAGTGTTAGTTTTATATTAACGACTTTTGAATGCGCATTAACTAAATAAATAATAAATATGCTCCACTAATTTTAAAAAACGCATCTACTAATAATATTAAATGTAAACAGTGTGGGATATAGCTACAAAGACTGTTTTCCCCTAGGTATTGAAAGGTTACATTATGTAGGTATCAAAATTTTAGAGGGATTTAATATAGATGCTAAAATGATGCTTTCAGATGATAGCTTATGACAAAATAAAAGCAAATGAGATGTTTGGCCCTTTTTTCCCAATGCGCAATTCTGTTGGCGGTATATTTTGAACACACTAAAAAAAATGCGGTAAATGCCATTGTCTTCGTTGAATTGAAAACTCAAGAGATTGTCAGACAAAATAATAATGTAAAAGAATTAATTTATTTATAAATTTGGTTTCCTTGTTATATAGCTAACGGAACAAAAACAAAAATCAGGTATGCATCTGAGATCTCACGCGATTAATTCCCCGCGTGCAAACTGAAATGTTGTTTAATTATTATGATTTCTACTTTTGGTAAATCACAAAAAAATGAGATGAAATTTGTAAAATATATGCATATAAATTTCATTGTAAAATGGCTTAAAGTTAATATATTTGTAAGTATGCGTAATTATTCTGGCTTTAGTAAACATATTTGTAAGTATGCACAATTATTCTTTATTATAAATGACTATAAAATTAACCCTCAACTCGATGTTCGACACAAAATATGAAAAAAAAAAAACCTCGAGGGAAAGGAATTTTTTGCTATTATATAAAAATAAGTTAATACGGATTTAATTTATTCGCCCTTGCTTTGGATTATTATCAAGTTTACCATAGTTAATAATTTCCAAATTAAAGGACGAAATTCTAATTAAGCCCAATGATAAAAGACGTGCCAAGTCTTCACACTTATAGTCGCCAAATTTGAATATTTTGCATCGAGACTGCCAAACGCAATCGTATAAAATTTTTAATTCACACCAAAGATAACTAATTAACTGTTGCTCGCCAGTACCATTAAAGGGTGGTTTTTTGTCCTTAGTGCATATTTTAAGCAAGGCAAAATTGATGACATCTTTATTAGATATTTTAGAAAATGTATTTTAGTGACTAAAAGCCATGGTTTGAATAAGAAATTTTATGGATTTATATGAAATTTAATTTAGCAGCTACATTCATTATTATTACGAATTTGTAAACTTACGTGCAGTTCTAATAATTTAGGAATACTTAATACAGGAAAATTTTGAAAAAGTTTGTATTAACTAACTTTAATTTTAATTAAAAAAGCTTCATTTAAAATAAACAACATATAAACGACTAAAATATTAATTTAACTGAATAAAGTATTTTAAAATACAAAAAAAAACACTGCATAGATTCGAATTATTTGAGAATAAAGGAGACAAATCATGCCATCTAAAGTACTTAACACATAAAAAAATTAAATTTTTACAAATTATGGACCCTCAAAACTCTCAAGCACTCTCTTGTAATTAACTTTCTAAATCTTTCCGGTCGTATCTTCCACATAAACTATTTTCTTTGCTTCACATGTCCATTACATCAAAATAACAACAAAACGGAAGATAAAACCTCTGATCTTTTGAATATGCGGTTGTCAAAACTGACTTTAATTTTAATTAATAAAGCTTCATTTAAAATAAGCAGCATATAAACGACTAAAATATTAATTTAACTGAATAAAATATTTTAAAATACAAAAAAAAAACACTGCATAGATTCGAATTATTTGGGAATAAAGGAGACAAATCATGCCATCTAAAGTACTTAACACATAAAAAAATTAAATTTTTACAAATTATGGACCCTCAAAACTCTCAAGCACTCTCTTGTAATTAACTTTCTAAATCTTTCCGGTCGTATTTTCCACATAAACTATTTTCTTCGCGTCACTTGTCCATTACATCAAAATAACAACAAAACGGAAGAGAAAACCTCTGATCTTTTGAACTATGCGGTTGTCAAAACCGCCCATTAAACATCCGGGGCCTTGTAATTAATCGGCTTTCCAGGATGACGTATAAGGGCAGACCGGACCGTGATAAACTTTCCTCCTCTGTGCCAACATAACTTTTCTCTAGAAAGGTATTCCGCTGTGACGGTCGTTTCTCCTCGGAAACCGTCGATTATCTTCGTCATTCTTATTAATGGACTGTCACAATTCGGCAAGAAGGCCGGGACTTTCAAAGAGTTTTTGACAGTCGCGGTCTCCCCCAGCATTGTCCTTGGCTGTCGATAGTGACATCCGAAGATGCACAATTGAAATTCTTACTCAGAACTTTTGGCTCGACTGGATATTTAGTTTCTGGATCTGCAGTAGCTGGAACAGTGGTATCTTTGCTGAGACTTTTGACACTTGGAATACCAGTTTGAGAATTTGACTAATGTAGGCATTTTTCTCAGTTGGAAAATGCTTTGTCAGTACTGATATTATCAAATTTCTTTGGACAGCAATTAGTTTTATCCGTTTGGCAATACATTTTAAGATTCTGTTGAATAGAAGATTATAAGCAATTTCCGAATAAAATTGTTTACAGTTAATTTGTTGCTTTTACAGTTAATTGAATATATAATACTTTCTGACATACCTGATAAATAGATGGAATTCTTAGAATACATAATATAAATTGTTTAATAGATAAATTAATTTTATTGAATTAAGGCATTGTATTTAAATACATGCGAAATTGCAGATCTGCAGATTGTCAATTAATCATCTATTCAGTTCAAATTCTGATATTTATCTATGTATATTTTGAACTCTAAAGCCTTTTAACAAATATGTCTGTCATCTTGCGTTTTGGAATTATTGAGCTAATTTGTAGACGAACTTTCTCTGAATAGATTTAGTTTGAAATTCGATATAAATTTGCAAATTTAGTTGTAATTATATGTACAATTGTTTGAATATAAAATACTTTCTGACAACCCTGAGAACTAGATGGAATTGTTAGAATACATAATATAAATTATTTAATAGATAAATTAATTTTATTAGTTTAAGGCATTGCATTTACATACATGCGAAATTGCAGAGCTGCAAACTGTCAATTAATCATCGATTCAGTTCAAATTCTGATGTGTATCTATGTATATTTTGAACTTTTGTTTACCAAATTTTTCTGTCTGGCATCTTGCGTTTTGGAGTTATTGAGCTAATCTGTTGACGAACTGCTAAGCAGACGAACTTTCTCTGAATAGTTTTATTTCGAAATTCGATATAAATTTGAAAATTTAGTTGTAATTATATGCACAATTAATTGAATATAAAATACTTTCTGACAAACCTGATAAATAGATGGAATTGTTAGAATACATAATATAAATTGTTTAACAGATAAATTAATTTTATTGAATTAAGGCATTGCATTTACATACATGCGAAATTGCAGATCTGCAGATTGTCAATTAATCATCTATTCAGTTTAAATTCTTATATTTATCTATGTATATTTTGAACTCTAAAGCTTTTTAACAAATAACTGTCATCTTGCGTTTTGGAATTATTGAGCTAATTTGTAGACGAACTTTCTCTGAATAGATTTAGTTCGAAATTCAATATAAATTTTCCAATTTAGTTGTAATTATATGTACAATTAATTGAATATAAAATACTTTCTGGCTACCCTATAAAGAGACGAAATTCTTAGAAAAAATAATATAAATTGCCTAATAGATGAATTAATTTTATTGAATTAAGGCATTGTATTTACATACATGAGAAATTACAAAGCTGCAGGTTGTCAATTAATCATAGATTCAGTTCAAATTCTGATATGTATTTATTTATATATTAAACTCTAAATCTGTTTTCCAAATATTTCTGTCTGGCATGCGTTTGGAATTATTGAGCTAATTTGTTGGCAAACTGCTAAAACTGTACTTTCTCTGAATAGATTTAGTTCGAAATTCGATTTAAATTTGCAAATTTAGTTGTAATTTTATGTACAAATTTTAGCCATTTAACTCAAAGCAGCGTTGAGTTAACGTTAAGTCTTCAGACACAATAGCAAAAAATATTTTTCAGACTCAAGAAGGATTGAAACGTGGAGATTTGTTAAATTCTCGAGTTCAATTTTTTTTTATAATTCCAATACATCTTCTATATTTTTTATATGAGAAAATAAAAAGATGATAATTACTAATAGTAAAATAATTTCTAACAATGGAAAAATGTGAAAACCTTTTTGTAATGAGAATAAAAAAAGGTAATCATGAAAAAAAATCTGTTTAACAATTCAAAAATAAATTTATAAAATAAAAAAGTCATTAGTCTGCCTTAAGTGAATTAAAAACCATTTTTTTAAACATTTTAATAGCTTTTTCTATAACTTGAATAGCGATATAAAAATGCAAAAATAGAGATTTTAAGCTTATTATTGTAAGAAGAATCTAAATCTCTCCTTCCATTCTTATATTTTCGATTTTAAGTTGTTTTTAATAAAATTATATATATGAAAAGAATGATATTAGGTTCGATAAATGATAAAATGGTATAGTATAAAAAATAAAAAATTCAAACTATCATTATACTAAGCAAGCGAAAATAATAATTTTGATTTATTCAAGATTATGATGATACACAATTTTAGTATTATAGCCTTGAATGAATACTTGAATACATAGTTTTCATTTAGTACTTCAAATATTTTTTTCCCTTGCCAATTTGCATGAAATAGAATTCATTTTAATTGCTCTACATTTAAAAACTTTCTTTCAGTAAACTAAAAAATATTGAAGTTTTAAGTAATTCACCTAAAAAGTTTATTAATTTCTATACAAACAATGGTGAATGGAGATCATAGAATAGGAAAGACCATATATTTATCAATATAGAAAATGAAGAGAATTTAAAGGGATGCTAACCTTTTTTATAAATATAAACTTATGAAAATATATTGGAGATAAATGTAGACCTAATATCATAGAACGTGAAAACATATATGTTGATGTTCTTAGCGAAATTAATTAATTCAATTCTTTTCGATGTGTAATAGCGTGCTTAATTTCCTCATTTAAATAGTAACAAGAATAGATGGTTATCCAGAACTAGAGATTATTTAAATTCAAACATTTAATTCTAAATTTTAATAACGAAAGATTTTATAAATGTTTGTTGTAAAAAAAATTAACTTTTCTTATCTCAGAAAAATATTAGTGAAGTGATCAAAAAAATTAGTAAAATAATTATTGATCAAAAATTAGTTAAGTACTATTTTGTGCCCCAAAAAAGCTCAAAATATTTCAAATATAATCGTACAATATTCAATAACAAGCTAAGTATTTTCGAATCATAATATGAAGAATCAAAAGACTTACATCGAAAATAATGATTACTAATTTATTTATTTATTTTTTAGTGTCAGTTGATTGTCGACAAGACATAATGATGGCTTCCGTGAGATCAAATGCTTTGTTTAAGGGAAAAGTGTATGCAAAGGGAAAACCCATGACTTGTTCTACAGATATCAGTAATAGCGTAGAATTCTCTTTGCCGATCTCTTTGAATGGCCCTGACTGTGGAACAGTTTCAGAGGTAAGATTTTTTTCTATAATAACATCTTTTTATTTCAAAAGTGGGACTTTTGTTAATGTTTGTTTCTGTTAATTAAGAACCAAATATTTTAAAGAATCTTTAGTGATTTCTGTTAAAAAATAAATGTTGTATTTAAGTTTTTTTAAAGTCTTTGTTTCCAATTTTGTGTATTTTACGATAAAGTCATTTGGTAGCCAAATAAATCAGATTTGGTAATATTTAAACATTAATATTGATAATATAAAGCAATGCTGTTAATAAAAACTAATTCATATAGTCTTTCACATTCTCCCGCACATACAAAGTTATTAACCTGACCTGAATTATTTCCATTTCTCTACATTTGAACTTGTTGAATTTATAACTTCAATAACATTTCTTAAATTCTTGCAAAATATTTTAATAAATAGAAGTCATGCTAGTTAATAACTAAAACTTTTTCTCATTAGTCATAGATGTAATGTGCTGCCACCTGTGGATGAAAAATAGAAACTCTTTATAATATTATAATTTAAAAATATAATTGTTTTGAATTTTACAGAAAAGTATATTTTATTTGAACAAGTTCAGAATTTCTAATACATATAGCTGAATTCAAAATCAAATTGTTTTAATTCGTTGGTTTAGTAAGATTAGGATATTAAAATATATTTTGTTAGTTAACAATAAATTCAAACGCATAGCATAATGATTGATAGATTTTTTTTGCCATTGATTTATCATTTTACAAACACATGTCACATAGATATTATGGCTACACATGTTTTTTTGAGAATATAATTTGAATTAGCAATATAACCGAATTAGTACCTTATTTTAGGAATTAATTTATCGATACTATAAAACTATTATATATTTTTGAATATCATAAAAGCTTCATTAAAAAAATATGCTTCCAAAGTTCTAAGAAGATACCAAAAAAAAAAAAAAAAGAAAGAAAAAAAAGGAAATTAATAAATATTTATAAGGATTATGTATTTCAAATTTTGAATTTTTCAAAATATTCCATATTATTTTCTGTATGTGAACAGAAATTTCATATTCATTTGATTCTCGTTACCGTCATTAAACTTCGCTTCCAAAGCTCTAAGAAGATATAAAAAAAGGACATTAATCAATATTTATCAGGATTATTTATTTCAAATTTTGAATTTTTCAAACTATTCCATAATATCTTCTTTATGTGAAACAGAAATTTATCAGATTTCATATTTATTTGATTCTCGTTACCATCACTAAACTTCAACATAATTAATAAATTCATCACATTCAAGTAAACTTCTATTCGTTATGGTAACATAATGAATACCTCTGTACTTAAATATTTTATTAATTAAGTAAATACTGTTCAAAACTAATTAATTTAATTCAGAACCCCCTTAATCTCATCGAAACGAAATAAGTTATGAATTAAAACCTATGCTCACATATATTCGTTGGTTCCAAATTATAACTGACGATATTCTATCAATCTGATTAGGATATCAGAAATTATGTTGTCCTTTCTTTGCTGGAAGACAGCATCGTTTGATTGAATTTCCAACTGCAAACTGACTGCAACTGCTTCACTTTCTTGATTAATTATTCCATCTTTGCCAACTAAACAGGACGAACCGGTTGTCTGGTTTAGAAGAGTCGCTTTAATTGAAACAAAACGTGTTTCTAGTATTGATGCTTTGATAAAACTTCCCATTCCTTAGGGGCAAAAGATCCAATTCGTGGAAGATTCCCAACAAGAAACAGATAATATGTGGAAAGGACTTGTTCTAGTTAAATTACGAATAAAGTTTTTGATATTCCTGGAATGAGTTTATTGTTTGTAGTAATAAATTCGGAAAAGTGATGAATATTTCTATTGATTTTAATTATGACTTGCATTTATTTATATGTGTTTAGATTTCACTTGCGACTGATAAGTTCGATTGAATATTGTTATGTTTATTGTAGTCGTTCATTAGTATATATTAGCTATTTTTGTACAATTTTCTGAATAATAAAAGGTTTAACAAAATAATTCCTGCATTTTAAAAACAAATAAATATAAATTCAAATAATGCTTAGCTAAATTATAACGATATTTCCTTTTTTATCTAATTAGGGAATCTAGGAATTTTTATCTAACTTCATTTTTTATCAAATTAGGTTTAGGGAAGTTTTATATGTTTTACCCTATATTATGTAAAACACACCGCCTATCTACCTGGGAGAGATAGCCTGGTTGATAGGGTGTTGGTTCGCAACCCGTAAGTTGGGAGTTCGAACCCGCCAGTCGAAGACTTCCCGTGTGTGTAGTGGCTGGCTCACGTTAAATCGGTCTTGGTAACAAAGCTCTCATTGTTGAGAATAATACCACTGGAAAGACTAGTTCAGATGGGTTTATTCTCTTTCCAGATCTAAATTACGATCTGTGGATGGATGAATGAATGAAATTCATGAATGAAGTCCACCCCGTACAAAGAGTTGTGTCGTGTATGTAGCTAAGTTGTATTCTAAGCCCTAGTTGGATCTACTGTAAACAAGAGATGTTCATTCGGTTTAAATTGCTGACAGGTCTGTAAGCGGCATTGAAATTATCATATCTACCTTATCTAGAGATTACCAAATGTTCGTGTATTGTGATCCAGTTGATATTGTCCAGTTGATAGAATGGGATTTCATGAAAATTTTAAGCTCACATTCCATTCTTGTACAATGCGTGAAGGTATATATGAATTTAAGATCTTATGTTGAATCTGAAAAATTGAATAGCAATTGTTCTATTTCAATGAGCGTCAGTAATATCTTCATTGTCTTTAATATAAAACATTGATGTAATGGTTTTGGAATCTACTCAGCAGAAGTTTCAATGATGGCACATATATAATTATACGATATGGAAGATTTCGTACCATTATACATCATACTATCCTTTTTAACATACTACTTTATCATACTATCTTTTGTACCATATTATCCTAAAATAACTATTTTATAAAAGAAAAAAAATGCGCTTTTAACACAAATAAATTACCTAAAATAAATTTAGATTATAAAATTCTAAACTTATTTTAAATAAATTCCTATGATTTGAGCAAAATTTTAAATATATTTAAAGTTAATAAATAATTCATATGAAAAGTTTCATCGTTGGTATCACAGGCGTATTAACTTAAAACGAAAACAACGAAATTTAATGAATTATCACATATTTATATCTACGAAGTTATTCCGACATCAAAAGCACCACATACTTTACAAAAATATTTTCGAGACAAAGTTATTCTTCAAAGGGGTGGGTGGGAGGGGACCGATGAATAAATGCTCTACTTCACGGTTGAAGTAAAATTTCGCGTGGTTGGAAAATACCTGTAGGATACTTGCCCCCCCCCCCCTACCATGTAATATTTCTTGGATGAAAAATAGTCGTGGGTCAGGAGTGATATATCACTTTCAGTAACCCTCCACCGATTTGAAAGTCATTTGTCTAGTGGCTGAAATAAAATGCAGCAACAGAAAATAGGGAAAGGAGTGGTTACATTTGAGTAAAAATTCCCTACCGGAATCATGTAGAGTCCTGCCTTACAGGATAATGGAGACAAAGGATACGAGAGAGTGCAGGGAAGTATCCTAAAGATTGCTTTCAGAATTTATTACAGGGATAATGGATTCACACGTTTGTTTTTTATTGGGGTTATGTTTTTTTATTGAAACAAAATGGTAGACGAAAATAAATATTATATACAGATATAGAGAAATGGTTTTGCTTGCGTATGATGGTCACAATCTTTAAAGTGATACATTGTGTAATCGAAATGCTAATATGAGTGACAGTTTAAAAATTCGCTCTTCTTGATTTAAATGCATTAGATTATTATAGTTTTATTAACGTCAAAATCAAACTAATCTCTTCCAAAAAAGTTGCGAAATTTCTGAGCTTTCAAAAAAATTCCAAAAGTTTATTTATTTTCCTTTTCTTAAATTTTGTTCTTCTTATTTTTTTTTTGTAAATCTAGTATAGAGAAAGCATGATAATCGTCAAAAATTCGAACTTGAGATATAGGTGAATATCTAGGGGCTGAAATAACCTGGTTGGTAAGGAGTTAGATTCTTATATCTTAGGCTGCGTGTACGAACAAGCCAGTCGAAGACTGATGTGCTCAAAATTACATTTATCTAGGCTTTATTTGCTGTTGTAATGAACTTATTTTTTAATCAACAATTTTGTAAATAAAATGGCAACACGTTATTAAAATTTTTTGAGACGCTCGTGAAGATAATAAAATTTATATTTATCACCTGCGGATTTTTGTTGATGCCAAAAACAACAACATGTTCTGACATGATGAAAAAAACCCTTAAGAATACTAAAAGAAAGTGCATTAAAAGCGAAGCGGTTAAAAATAACAGCACCTTTTTTAAGACAACTAGGGACCTTCACAATGACTTTTTGCAATTTTTCCCTTGGCAATTTGAAATTTTACTGGCATTAAGAGTAACACTATAGGAGAGGACACACAACATTTTAAAGCATTACATTATTTTGTTTATGAGTTAAGGGGGATTAATATAAAATAATATTAGCTATACATAACGTTAATGAAAAATGTTCCATGCGCTCCAAATTTGTTCGAAAGCGCTCCAACTTTTATTATTACTTACTATAACCCTTTAGAAACAAAAGTTGGGATTAATCTTGAAGTTTGAGTACGAAATATCAAAATTAACTAATATAATAACTCAAAACTTAATTAACTTTTTTTAAAAATCAATAAATTTAAGTTAATACATTGATGAATTTTAATATTTCGTACTCAAACTTCAAGTATAATCCGAACTTTTGTTTCAAAAAGGATAGAGTAAGTAATAATAAAAAATGGAACTCTTTCGAAAGAATTTGGAATGCAAGGAACATTTTTCATAAACGTTGCTTATCGCTAATCTTATATTATGTTAGCCCTCTAACTCATAAATAAATTAATATAATGCTTTAAAATGTTGTGTGTCATCTCCTATAGTGTTACTCTTAAGGCGACCAGAGACCTTTAAAATGACTGTTTGCATTTTTCACCGGAGCAGTTTCAAATTTTACAGGCATTAAGAATAACACTATAGGAGATGAGACACAAAATTTTAAAGCATTATATTCATATATTAATGAGTTAGGATGTTAATATAACATAATATTAGGGATAAATAACGTTAATAAAAATTTTCCAGATGATTCCAAATTTGTTTGAAAGCTGACTAATCTTTCTTACTACTTCTCTGACCTTTTTGAAACAAAAATTGGGTTTAATCTTGAAGTTTCAGAAACGAAATATCAAAATAAACCAATATATCTAAAAACTACCGATTTTTTTAAAAAAAAAGTTTAAGTAGTTTTGAGATATTGCATTGGTTAATTTTGATATTACGTACTCAAACTTCACGATTAATCCCAACTTTTTTTTTCAAAAGGGTTAGAGAAAGTAATAATGAAAATTCGAGTGATTTCGAACAAATTTGGAGCGCCTGGAACATTTTTCATTAATGTTATTTATTACTAATAACATTTTATATTAATATCCTAACTCATAAATAAATTAATATAATGATTTAAAATGTTGTGTCATCTCCTATAGTGTTACTCTTAAAGCCTGTAAAATTTCAAATTGCCAAGGGAAAAATTGCAAAAAATCATTTTAAAGGTCCCTGGTCGCTTTAAAAAAGAGTATTTATTATAGAGGGAATGAAGAATATTTTCCCTAAGTCAGTTCTTATATATTTTTATCGTTAAGGTAGTATTATTTCAATATTTGGTCTATAATAAATTCTAAAACATAATGGACTGTATCATGTCTTGAGCACAAAGGAAGTTTTGAGATATAACGCACGCTTTATGAAAAACGCAATGCTATGCATGAAGTTCGCACACAAAAGTAAAAAGAAATATTGGATCCGGATCTTTTCTCGTGTAATCTCTTGAACGCATTCTTGTCCACAATCTCCGAATCAGCTAAGCAAAAACACGCAAGAATGCTGTTGGAATATAATCGAATACCGAAGAATGGATACACGTTCCATAAGAAGGAAAAAAACAACTTTCAGTTCAAGAGATACTTGTCCGGGTTCTGCTGGAAGAAGCCGGACGCTGCAGTCTTCTGAACAATGGGCTGGACGCCAGATTCACTATTAATAAGATTCTGCCGGACTGGAATCCGGGATCTTTTCAGGGCTGTGACAGGGGATGAAAGGATTTCGTAACCGAGTTTTCTCACCATTCCTTTTTCACGGAATGCTGATTTTTTACAATATATTTATTTATATGTATGGTTTATTTTTCACCTTCTTATTTATAGAAAAAAATCTTTTTTAAAGCTTCTTAAAGTTTTAACATGAGTTATATTATTGAAAAGTATAAGTATTATACTGTTCAGTATTGTTAATAATGTAAGATTCGTTATATTTTATATGTTCCTTAATCTTTTATTTTATCTAAGTGATAGGAAATAAACTTCTAAAATATATTAATAGGAATAGTAAAAGTTTAAAAGTCTACAATCCCTGTCTTTTTTCATTCCTGTAAAGATATAGTTTGAAAGAAATGGCTCGAAAACTTTTTGTGTGCATTATTAAAAAAACACTGATTAAAAATTAAATATAAAATGAATACTATGTTAGCTGAAAAGTTAGAAAAGTTTAGTTTAGTGATATTAATATCTTGTTTTAAGGCAATATTAGGACTATTCGGGAGCAGATCTCGTAATTTTGAGCCGCAATCAGGTAATGAGGACGGCACCTGAGCTGGCATTTCCCTCTCCATTCCACATAAGCAGCTGAAAATTAGGAAAAATATCATAATAAAACCTTTCAAAAACATTATATTTGCTCCTTCAAAAATAATAATTTATAGTATTAATTTAAAATTATTTTAAAAATTGATAGAACATTTTTAAGGAATAAAATTAAAAGTATATATTTTATAAATTGTAGACTCAATTTTAAGTAATTTATTTAGTATTTGTGATATATCACTAATTCTTAAGCATTTTGTGTGTGTGACATTGTATTTAGCCTAAAGTTATGAATATTAAACCAATTAGGTGAAATGCATATGAAATTTAATGTAACACATAGATATGCAAAACAATAAAAACTCATCAACTTTATGAAATTGTTAAAAAATAATTAAATTTTAAAGATTTTGCAATCATTTTTCTTCTACCGATTTTTTATTTCTTGTTTAAAATGTTTTCGATAAATCGTTTGTAATAAATAGTAAATTTGAGAAGATGTAATGCTTTTGTTTTCCACTAGTGCTTTATTTTCATTTTGAAAATATTTTTAATATTTTCTTTATAAAACGTACAGTAAATTTGCTTTATAGCCAAGAATTATTTTCAGATATGGTAACTTATCTCTCATTTTCTTAAGTTTTTATAAGAAATAACATTCCTACTCATTCTACTGCTTAGTAAGATCGTTGCTTTGAGCGATAATTAAGGCATGATAATAGATAACATATCCGTGAATGGATACAGATTCGAAACCAGTTCCGTCAAAGTTACTTCGTGTAAATATGCTTTGAGGACCAAAGACTGCTTGTTGATGTGGCGAGAAATTTTGGAGATGGTATCTTTCGGAGTGTCAATATTTTTATGCAGTTAAACATGCAAGGATTTATCTTAAAACAATCATTATACTGTATTAAATGTAATTAATTAAAATAATATTTGCACGTGAATAATTAAAAGCATCCAGAAATGATTCATCCTTTATAAATATGCGTGTAAAGTATATATGCAGGAAATTTGACCAGGGGAAAGTAAATGAATTGTTCATTCTTTTTAACATTTCTTATTCATTAGTATATCTTCAATTAATGTAATTAATAAATATGGTTACTTGCATGCAAAACCAAAAGTGATTATTATAAGTCTATCAGTATTTTTTTTCATGAAAACAGCATTCTTTACATAATTACAGTATGGTCAGCAAAATAAAAAATAATATATAAAATTAATATCTATTTATTTCAAGTTCATCTACGTTGTGTTCTATTTAGTATAGTACTCAGATATGCAATTTAAAAATAATTTTTAAAATACTGAAATATTTTAAATTGCATTTTAAAATGTGAATATCTTATGTTTTAATTATTTTCCACTCTCTAAAATTTAATTTATAACTCATTGTTGTAAATAATATAAAATATAATAATAATCTAATTCCTCGATGTAAATAATATAAAATATGAAAATGTTCTATTCATTAATGTAAATATATGAAATATGACAATCATCTAATTCATTGTTGTAGGTAATATATAATAAGAAAATCACTAATTCATTGTTGTAAATAATTTAAAATATGAAAATCATCTAATTCATTGTTGTAAATTAAACAAAATATGAAAATCATCTAATTCATTGTTGTAAATAATATTAAAAATGAAAATCCTCTAATTCATTTTTGTAAATAAAATCAAATATGAAAATCTAATTCATTATTTACTATCAGATAGCGCTAAAAACGTGTTTAAATTAATGATTAACTGTTAGGTTAAATTAATGAACTATTAACTGTAAGATAAATTAAGGAGAAAATGATAATAAATTTATAAAAAAATAATACATCATAAGCAAAAATATGCAGAAATTTTGAAAAATAGTAGACAAAGAAAAATATTATATCATTCAGAATACATCATATCTAACTCATTGTTGTAAATAATATAAAATATGAAAATCGTCTAATTAATTATTTGCTATCATGTAGCGCTAAACACGTGTTAAATTAATTATTAACTGATAAGTTAAATTAATGATTAACTGATAATTGTAAGATAAATTAATGATTAACTGATAATTGTAAGATAAATTAATGATTTAACTGAAAACAAATTTATAAAAAATAATGCTTTAAAAGCGAGAATATGTAAAAACTTTGAAAAATAGTAGGTAAAGAAAATTATTACATTATTCAGAGTACATCATTACATCATTAATAATTCATTGCTGTAAATAATATAAATATGAAAACCATTTAATTCATTATTTACTATCAGGTAGCGCTTAACACGTGTTTAAATTAATGATTAACTGTTAAGTTAAATTAATTATTAACTGATAACTGTAAGAAAAATTAATCATTTAACTGATAAAAAAATTATAAAAAAATAATGCGTTATAAGCGAGAATATGTAAAAATTTTGAAAAATAGTAGATAAAGAAAAATATTACATCATTACTAATTCATTGTTGTAAATAATATAAAATATGAAAATCATCTAATTCATTATCTACTATCAGGTAGTGCTAAACATGTGTTTAAATTAATGATTAACTGATATCTGTAAGATCAATTAAAGATTTAACTGGTAACAAATTTATGAAAAATAATGTATTATAAACGAGAATATATAAAAACCTTAGCAAAATATTACATCATTAAGAGCACATCATAACATTTTCAGAGCAATAATTAATTCCTGAAAAGTGCAGAGTTACTTTATCAATGCTTATTAGGAACAATGCTTTAAAATAAAACCATAAGCTCTTAACGATTTTGTGTTATAATCATTGCTTATGGAATTGATCATTATTACTCGAGTTTATAATTCAACTACTTCGATTATCTGCACTAAAAGTGTCAAAATCATTTCACATTTCACAGAAATAATGCCAATGCTCAAAACAAGAATCAATTTAAAATCATATCGAAGTTATTATTAGGAGCAGAAAGCAATCATTTTAAAATCAGCCTCCTCTTACAACTGCATTTGCATTCAACTTCAACAAGCCATTAAGTTAACAGCTCTTGTGCAAAGTCCGGACTTTGTAGCCTTTAAAAGCAATCATACCTTTCAACACATACACAGTTGTCAATTATCGCTATTGGAATGGTTAAATTGCATCATTAAAAATTCTCGTCTTTAATGGTGGAATTCGAGAGTTATACGGCAAATTTTTAACCTTCTCGTTTTCAAGGAGTACTTGTTCCTTGTAAATCTGGCTAGGAACCAATTAATTAGTCCTTAGTTTCATTTTGTGTAGTGATCGTACGGAATTATATCTTTTAACAGCTTCAGAAATCGGCACGTGTATTTACTTATCTGTCATTCTTAGCATAGAAAGCCGATGTAAAGATATTGAAAAGTTTTTTTTATCATTTAATTTTTTAACAATTAATATAAAAAACATTTTTTTATATAAAATCAATCCCTACTTAGGTTAACTAAGAAAAATTTTACTATAGTTACTTTTTATTGAATAATTACAATCAATATAAATATGTATATAAATATGACAGAATCACAATATTAAGCGGCAAAATAGAAAACGAATTTTCCATTCTCCTTTCTATATTTGGCGTTCGAACTCATCGCCCAAGGTATGCAAATCCAACTCCATACCTACCAGATTATCTTGTTCTAACAATTATAATTATTATAAATAATTTATCAAAAAAATTATACTAGCATTGAATTGTTAACGCC
>JAOUZG010019144.1:5639018-5656881 GCA_026289955.1 Argiope argentata
ACGTCTATTGCAAATTCAATCATTTTTTCCTTTTAATCCTTAAATTGTATTCAAGAGAAAAAAAAGAGAAATGGAGGTGAAAAAAATGGCTATCTCAAAGTGAAGCAATAGTCTGGGGATATTGTAGGATAACTGAGTTTTGAGAAAGTACAACATGATCTTTAAAATGACGTTTCTTAAACTTTATTGCCTGACAGACGAAGTGCACAAGGCGTCTATTCTAATCATAACCGAACATTTAATTCAGATATACTAGAAAAGAGAATATTATCTATTATAATAATTTTATCAAGATAAAATTCATATTTTTGCTGTTTCTTGAAATAATAAATGAACTTTTGAAGAAATAAGCAAATTAAACTTTTTTAATAATGTCTTATTCATCATTTTTAATGAGCTATTCTTGAAATTCAGTTATTTTAATCAAAAATTTTTTTCAAATTTTCTACAATTAAAACTGGAAGAGTTTTGAAGTTTGGAATATTAAAAAATATTTTGTGAGTAAATGACCAATTAGCGGGCTTTGTTTGTTTGAAGTATCTATTGGCTTGCTTGGTTTAAAATTATGAAAGTCAAAGTTTAACTATTCTGCCAGTTTTAGAAACTGACAAATGGGATTTTTTTTCATTAGAATATTAAAGTGTCGATGTTGTTATTAGTGGCACTTGCCATGGACAAGCGCGCTGACGGTCGTCAGCGATTATAAGTCGAATGAGCGTCTCTTGTTTTTGAAGTAGCGTCAATTAAAGCCAGGCGAACGACTTAGCTGTACACTCATTACATTCGCTTGAACAGCCCCTTTTCTCAGAGGGGATCATTCACACACCTCCCAGATAGTAGTACATATAAGAACAACCATACCCTATCCGGAATTCGAACCTGGGACGCTCCGATCACGAGGAAGACGCGCTACCTCTGCGCCATGACGCCGGTTTAAAGTGTAATTTTATTGTCTAATAACTTGTAAAGGGTGAAGTAAGATTTAAGTAAATTTGATAAATTCGATCGGAAAAAAAGTAGATTTATAAAAAAAGTAGATTTTGTAGTAATTATTTTCAACAAAATATGATGATTCAAAATACAGAAAATAAAATTCTTTACCTTTTTTTTTTCACCAGGAGCTCAATGTTAATTTTTAGCTTTAAATATCTGGCCGCGACAACAATAATAATAGGGGCCTGCCTATAAAAACGATTGTATGGTGTTATTAACACTAAAGTAACCACGAGCGGGTCAAATGACCCGTTTCCTATGGCAATTCCAATGGATAGATGAATCGCCGGTAGGTTTAGTGTTAATAAATATAGATTTTATATTTTGAATAATATCTAAAAATTAGATATTTTTAAGTGAATTGATGCTATTTTCGGTAAGCCAGCTTTCTATTCACGAGCACTGAAATTAAAACATATTCATGAATCTAAATTTGCAGTAAATATTTAATTAAAGCCTTCAAAGGAAAACAAATATGTCTGTTGGTCGTCTAACTCATGATAGTATGAAGAAAAGAACTTGGTACTTTCTATTTGATCCATGAGTGATATTGTATCCGTGATATGATATTTGATCCATGAGTGATATTTGATCCATGATATGATATTTGATCCATGAGTGGTATTTGATCCGTAATATGATATTTGATCCATGATATGATATTTTATCCATGCTTTCTATTGAGATTTTTTATGGAGGTATTTCAAGTTATATTCGTATTTTTTTGTTAATATAACCGTTATTGTATTTAAGGAAGGATTAATTTACTTTTAATTTATTTTAAAAATTCACAATTAAATACATAATATTGAAAACATAAACATAAAAAACTTTAATATAGTAATGGAAAGCGGAAATGTAAGTCCAATAAAAATGCCATTTTATAATATACTTAAAACATTATATAAATTAAGACAATTAAAGTTTTAGAAAAAAATTACAACTAGGAGGCGCTTATTTTACAAGCTTTAAAGTGGAAATAAATTGAAAATATTTTTTGCTATTATAATCTTTGATGTTATCGGGGGAAATTATTAAAAAAATCATTAATCTTTAACTCAAATTATAATTTTAGAAAACGAATTTTAGCTTTAACCATTTAAATCTTAGTTATATATTGAATGGTAAATCTAGAAATCTATTTTTATAGAATATTTTATAAGATTTTTTAAGTTATCATTTACCGACGTGACATAATTTGCATATAATATGTCCATTTATGAATATATTGTTAGGAATTTTAATGACATGGATTAAAAATACCGAATATATAAAACAATTGCATAAACAAATCAAGGATAACTTTGATACAAAGGAGATTTTTTGTAAAAAATTTTAATGTAATGAATTATAAAAACTTTGTAATAAAAAATTGCATAGGCAAATCAAGTCAAATTTAACAATATATCTTCGTAAATGAATCATTCGGTATTTTATGTTCGCACAGACACTTATGACAGATTTTTAGAAATGTCCATTTTATATATTAGATTCCACAGTATAAAAATAAGATGTTTAGTATTTTCTTATATAAAAGAGGAAAGTGTAGACATTTTTCAATGTTATTTGTACTAATATATGCAATTTATTATTATACTAAAATACAAATACTACATAATTTATATACTATTACTAATATATTATACAATTATTATTAATATACTACACAATTATTTTATACTATTATACTAATATACTACACAATTTATATTTATACTATTATACTAATATACTACACAATTTATATTTATAATAATACTACAATTTATACTAATATATTTTGTTAAAAATTATAATGACATGGAATATAAATACCTTATAACAACAGAAATAAAATGGGGTAAACGAATCAAGGACATTTTTTATACAAATTAAAAGTTTTGTTAAAGGTTTTAATGTATGAATTATAAATACTAGATTAAGAATCAAAATGACATAGGCAAATCAAGGGTATATTTTATACAAATGAAATTCTAAATTTATCTCTGGGATTTAGCATAAAGTGTTTTTGTATAAATTGCGACTTTAATTTGCCGTGACACATCAGGGAATAAAGAAAAACATCCCTATTATCTTGAAACTTCTCTGGCATTCATTGTTCCGTCTTCTGAGCAATTGTTGGAGATACATTTTGCATGTGAAAGAATGAGATTACAATGCTTGACTACAATCTAAAACGTACTTAGTTTTGTATCCCGACGGACGTAAATTTTCATTTAAACACACTGTAAATAATTTATTATGCAATGTGAATGCGGAGGGTTCTTGCAAATGCGGACTCTGCTCCATTGAAAATATTAAAATAATAAAAGGACTTCTATCTTGACGTGCAAGGTAAATGTGCTTTTAGTAAAGCGGTCTTGGGGAATTGAATTAAATCCCAGCATGCATAAGATGCTAAAGAAATGAGGAATGTGTTTTTCTGTTCTAGAACGCCCAGTAATTTTGGCAAGGAAAAATCTACAAAGCAGTCGGGATTGTTTCTGAAGGCACTAAGTGCTTTTGTTTTGGTTGTAATGGAAGAAGTACTTCTTCTGTTAATACATAATGGCCTGGGGGGTATTTCCTTTTTGTTATTTCCGCCTTGTGACAAGTGATATTTTAGTGGATTTTTTTCGTTTTCTTTTCGTTAGGTTGCCATAGCAAAACGAAATAAATACACTACTGTTTCCACCAATCTTTTACTTCTTTGTCTAATCCTTATCACTAAGTAAGCGGCTTGTCCTTTAAATTAATTACTTGTATATTCAGTTAGACTACTTTTAATTGGATTCTCAACAATACGTCCTTTTGTACAGAAATTGCAATCATGAAATATTTAACAATACCTCTTTGTCAATGAATTCTTCAGTATTTTCATGTTTGCACAGACACTTATGACAGGTTTTTAGAAATACCCATTTTATATATTAGATTCCAGTATATCAGATCAAGATGTTTGTCTTTTCTTATATAAAAGTGGAAAGTGTAGACATTTTTAAATGTTTGCACTCAAATAAAATGCCGACATGAAATGTCCTTCAATACATATTTATATTAAAATAGAAGAAGTCCTCATCATTTAAAAATGAGGCTGGAAAATAAAATATGTTTTTTTTCTGATTTTATTGCTTTTTCTTCATTATAAATTTTTGCAACATTATTTTTTAAATGCTAATATTCATTAATTTTTAATGCTACAGAATTTAAAATGAAATATACCTATTAGGAATACTATTCGTACATCCCGGGTGTCCAAATTTAAAAAATCCTTTTCCATCATTTTTTTCAAGTATATTTAATTTTGCCATACGAGTAATGAAACCATGGACATGCTTGAAGCTTTTTTCGGCGATCGACTTATCTCAAAAAATCTTTGGCCACCTCGATCCCCTGATCTGACTATCCCGAACTTTTTTCTGTGGGGATATTTAAAGGACAACATTTATGAAGGTGATCCTCAAACAATAGATGATTTGAAAATCACAATAACCCAAAGGATACAAGAAATCACTCCTAGCATGTTAAAACGTGTTTCGAAAAACATGCGCAAACGAGTTCAGCTTTGTCTCCAAGAAAAGGATGGACATTTTGAACGTTTATTATAAATGTAAGTTCAGTATTTTTCCTTAGTTATGTTAAAAGTGTTTTTTATCATTGGCATAAAAATAGTTCTTTTTAAACCTATGGTTTTTGTAAAATAACTTCACAAATCACCAGTACGGGAACTTTTTGGACACCCTGTATTATGTAATAGGTTATAGATTACTATCTTTTGCCTGTTATAGGTATAATTTTTATACATGTATCAAATTTAAATCGTTTTCGTAATCTAACTTTTCAATATTCCTAATTTGTTTTATTTATTTATACTGGCTATACTTAAACTGAAAGCCATTGAAATCTATATTTAATTGATGATTACTTAATCGTAATTACTATTCTTTTAAACGTTTATCGAGTAACATTAATTATTGTTAAATTAGGTTTTGGCTACCATTGCTTGGCGTTTTTTTCTTTCTCATGAGTTGTATCTATGAGAACAATTTAATTGTTGAAAAATGGGATGCTATTACCAAAAAATTTATGAAAAATATTAAAACTTATTAATATATATAAATGCTTTTCATCATGGATAATTTTCCATTTTAAATCACAATTACAAATCCTTTAAATAGTTTATTATTTTAGTTTGCTAGCATATCTACGCTTTTGCTGCTTTATAAGAAAGAATAAGTAGTGATGACATGAGTTACAAACTTACTAGTTCTTACTTACTTATGACCGAGTTACAAAGAGTATTTTGTAAGATAATATAATTAAAATGCTATCAAGTAACCTTTTTCCACCAATGAATTTCATTAAAAGAAAATGAATGTGTATTAAGCAGGCGAATTTCCGTTGGGTAATGTGGAAATGAAATCAGACCCAAATAATAATTAAAGAAAAAAAATATAGATAGCGATATATATATATATAAAATTAAAGACAGTAACAAATAAAGGATTTTATGAAAGAAAGTTGAAAAAAATGAAAGCATTACACAGTTGGCTGTGAGCCGAATTTGATTTATTACCAAAGCAGCCCAGCCTTTGCTAAACTCAATGAAATAATTTTAATGGCTTTTATCTTCTCTTTCTGTTATTTGATATTTTCTGTTGCTGGCTTCCAAGAATTTTCTACTTGCCTTTTTTTCCCATTTATACATCTATTTTCTAATTTCTTCCTTTGTTATTATTATAATTTAATTTTCATAGTCCAGTATGAATTATGTAAAAATACTCAGAAAATATCTAAAACGAGAAAATATGCCTTTAAAAAAATTCCAGAGATTGGTGCAAGTTTTCAGTTAAAATGGACAAGACACCACCGATAAAAATTTTTTAAAAAGAATTATGAAATAAATATCACTCTAGTAGCCTGTTACAAACAATTATTGAATAACAAATCTTTAAACTTATTGACATTTAACATATTATTAATTATACAGTAGCATTTTCATTACAAAACTTCAAAAAACTTCATTTTTATTTTATTTTTTAATCTCCTTTTTATTTTTGCAGGAAGAAGGTAAATTTGCTAATGTTCTTGTCATTCAAAGCAACGACCACGTAGTTACGGCAATGGACAAAGCTATCGGTATACACTGCTCGTACGATGTGGGAAATAAGACTGAAGAAATTGATTTGAATATCACGTAAGTACTTCTAATTTACATCTTTTACACTGATTTTATTTTCAGAAAACCCAGTGATTTCGATGAAAAGTTCACCATTAATGGTAAAAATAAAATGAACGTAATGTAGATTGATATTAAAATTATATTCTAATATTTATAGTATTTTGAGAAACACAATTAGCAAGAATACGCTTATAATATTATTAAAGACTAAATATAAGTCTCGTTTTACAAAATTACAATAGTTAAAACTGAAAGAGAATTTAAAAAAATGATAATCTTCTGAGCACTAGATTAATAATTTAAAATTAAGATATCGTAAATAAGCTGGAAGATGACGTAATTTCATAAAAACGACAAATAAGAAAGCAACTGATTGTAACTTTAAAAAACTTTACTTTTAATATTTCAAGCAATACTGGCAAAACAAATCTCAAATGTGATGGGTCAGGTAACTCTCTATCCATCAATGAAAAAAAAACGAATATTTTTTACCCGTAAATTTTGGAGACACCCATACTTCCTAACCAAACTTCATCATGTTCTCACATGATATAAATGAAATGAAACGGAAAGGGAAAATAAAGGAAACAAAAATAGTACTGTAATGACTTGATCCTGGTCGATCAAATAAACGGGTAGCATTTAAACACAAATGTTTTATTTACAGCTTTATACAATAATACATTAAATAAAAACAAAAACACGTCCTCTAGGTTAGATACTGGAAAATATTTACAACTGGATTGTCCGTTCGGCAACTATGCCGGGGATTCACAAGCTGTCTGCGTATTCGGCTACTGCCTGTAGCTCCGGAGATCTACGGGTTACTTCCGGTAGATCTTTCCAACAAACTCGAGATCACGTGGTATCTCTTCAACTTCAGCACTTCTCACAGCTCGTCTCGCTGTCGTATCCGCTCTCGTCCAGTCTCTCACCAGATCAGCTGGTCCCGTCTCTCCTATCAGTTTGTCTCGCCCACTGGATCAGCTCGTCTCCTCACTGGATCGGCTTCTCGATCGTACATTTTAACAGTGGCGAAGCTCCACCTCTCAGGCTGATATTGGCGCCCTAGAGATGCCGATTGTCCAATCATTCTTCAGAAATACTCCCACTGGCGCGCCATCATGTCGTGGGAAGATTTCTGAAACATCCACCCCTTATCAGAACTTTAACAATACCCACTGTTCGCGTCTTCATTCTTTCTTCCATGGGTTCAAGGAAGCACTAATTTCTTCAACGCGTCGTAAAAAGCATATGCTGTTCATTCTTGAACTTTATCCTAGCTGGGGTGGTCCATAGAAGGAATAGTCTCATCTGGTATTTCGAAACGGTTTGCTGCTTTAATGGGCCGAAAACATGTGTGTTCCATTGTTTGTCTTTCTCATGTTCTAAGAACGACACTAAAAGGGAGAAACACAATGGGCAACAAAGGACGAATAACCTTACCGCTGGCTAGGAGTATCATTGTTCGATCATGTGTCTTTTCCAGCAGGAGACAAAGTGGATACTTCCTTACAGTACTCACACGTACAAACACATATTTATATCAGATAGTATTGGCAGTATCAGTTATTGGATAGTATTTTCCTGATATCTTAATGGCAACACCTGACATTTACGGGAAAACCCTTAACTTCATTCAAATGTTAAATAGTTCGCTTAAGTGCTAAACTTTATTTTATCTGCACCTACAAATTAATTTTAGTATTCACTGATCTACATTATCTTACATGCGTACGAATTCATCTGCCAGAGGCCTAAGAATAACTCTTCGACTAATTTAAAATCGATAATTCGTTCAGCATCTCTGTAATGATAAAAATTCATTCAAATTAAAAAAAAATCCACTTAATGACAGCAGCTGCTCTTTAAAATGGTTAACTCGGATCATTAATGTAAGCAAACCTTGATCATTACCACGTAGCGTTTTTTCTTCATTAATTCATATCCCTAGCTTCGACAGCATAAGTTTATTCTTTTTCTTTATAAAAAAGTCAAGAGAACATAACAGTTCAGAAATTAAAGAATGAAAAAAAAATCTATAATAACGATCGACCATAATGCTCATTTAGAGAGGAGAGTCATTTTTTCCACTCAGAAAATAAAGATATTTTTAATTATTTTCGTAACGAGATGAAAAAAAGAGGAGTATCCAATATCCTGTGGAAATGGGTTTGCTTATTCGATACGGATAAAAGACTCACAGTGAATATTTGACATAAAGCAATTCCCTGTTGGAAATTGTGAATTGGGCATTGTGAAATATTTAGTATTTCCTGAATTAACTTTTTCTTTTATCCAGTAGTAGATAATATATAGTTTTTTAAATAGTAGTCCAGTGAAAATAGTTAATAGTCTTGACACAGAGTTAATCCTCTAAAAGGTCATTTTTTTCAGTTATGCTATATTAAAATATTTTTAGGGTTGAGATTGGTCTAAGAAAATTGATTCATTTAACTCATTAGGTAAATTTAATTTGATTATTTAACTGTGTTAATTAATAATTAAGCAACAAATGAAGTCATGCCATTTTGCGTGAGATCAGAAACTAAAGCTTCTAAATTTTTATCTTAATTAAAAATCCGACAGAAAGGCCAACTTACATAACTTCACACAAAGATTGGTAAATTCAAGAAGGGAGAAGTATACTTTCCTTCACCCTAGAAAGGGTTGAAGAGGATATCTTATTTCATAAAGGTTTAAAATAATATAAAATCCTAATCAGAAAATTAATGGAATCGCATTAGTAATATATGTAAAAGTATTAAACATAATTTTAATTTAAAATTCGATTGTCATTTAAAACATTTTTTTAAAAATCTCTTTTTTATTTGACTACATATATAGTTAGTAAAATACACATGCGAACATTATTCTTTGATTTGTTTGTGGTATTTTATTTCTTCAAATAAATGGATTCGTTATGAGTATATTTAAGAAAATTAACATAAAAAAATATTAATAAATAAAATGCTCAGTAATTTGAAATTTCATGAAATCACGTATCATTATAATGCAGGAGTTAAATACAGATAACTTGTGTTATAACCTATATTATTAACCTATATTTGTAAACTATATTAAATTTATATTATTTATAGTATCTAACCTATAAAATAATCTAATAATACAGTAACCTATATTATTTATCGTATCTAAATGGTTTTAAACTATTAATCTAGAGGGATTTTTAACTATTTATGTGTATATAAATATATGGCTAAAGTCAAAATTACAGATTTAAAAACTTGTTAAAATCAAAATTTCATTAATGCTTTCCGATAGAAACGAATTTAATTTCAACAAAAATGACAATAGTCAACTTTATTTTTTTTTCTTTCAATTTTTCTTTTTAATTTTGATAACCTTATTTAAGAACTATCTGTGTTTCGACTTATGCAAATTGAATGTATGTCGATACTTCAGGTATTAGTTTATAGGTTACAACTAATTAATTTTTACGTTAAATTACAATTTTGAAAGTTTGATTCGATTTTTTTTGTAACTTATTAGTTTTTAATGTGGTATTACAATTTTAAAAATTCCAAATTCTCAAAAAGTGAAAAATCAAAATTTATTCTTGATGATAATTCTAGAATATTTCTATTTCTTAGAAAAAATGTAAAAAAAATGCAATTTTATCTTTTGATGATCTGTACAACATGTTGTTAAATCCGAAATTACCAAATTTGGCTCAGATTTATTTGCAATTAAATTGCATCTTGCAAGCTCCAGAATTTTTTAAAGATAAACATTAAGCTAGAATCAGCGTATTTATTTGTTATAACACTCATAACATTCGAAAGAATTATAGTACAAAAATAATTTTAACGCTCTTTGAAGTACAAAATGTTATCTTTCAGTGTTGTTAGTTTAAGTATTATGCAATGCAGTAAGAAGCATTATGCAATAAGAAGTTACGATTTTCAGTAAATCAATACAAAGAAAAAAAGAAGGAAAAAAGCTAGAAATACTAAAAAAAAAACTTCTAAACAAATTTTATTTAAAAAAATCATGAGTAAATACATTCTATTCAATGATTCAAAGAGCTTAAAGTTTTATTCTAATTAAAGAACTAGGATAAAATTAATCCTTATAATTATTCTATTAAAAGAAGCTTTTCAGCACATCCCATGAGTTAAAAACGTAAAATCAAAGAAATAATTAATAAAATTACTGAGAGCTTTATTATTTCCAATTCATTTCATTAAGCTACATATTTTTTTTAATCTAAAAACACTTTTGAAATATGTAATCTATTTAGGAATATTCTCATTTTTTTTCCTTTTTTTCTAAATAAAATAGCTTCTTATTTCATCAATCCGTATTTCATTAAAACGAGATTGCAATTTCCTATTTATTTACCGAAAAAAACCTATTTGCCTTTGTGCTAGTAAATGAGCTTCTAATTTCATCAGTTTTTCTTTTTTTTCTAATAAGTTTCAGTCTGAAACTTATTAGAAAATCAGATTAATCACAATTAATTATTCATATTAATTGGTATTTGCAAACATTATGACGTTAAGCCTTAATGTTACTTATCGTATTATAAATAGAAATACAAAATAAATAATTTTGGCATAAAATTATTGAAACTTTTGATTTAAGAATAATTTCTTATTGCCATTTCTTATTCCTAAATACCCCTGAGCAGATATATAGATCAATTTTAGTTTACGAACTTTTAGCAAAATATCTACTTTTTTTTCAAATTTGCAACAGCTGTATCCCATTCTTTGTTTTTCCATTGGTTGAAATGGAAAAAAGAATAAAGAATATAATTCTTTCGTAAAAGCTTAAATGAAGAATAAAGAATATAATTCATTATCTACTTTAGCATGCATATTTTTTTCCAAGAACACTTTAAGTTCAGTAATAGGAATAGATTGTCATAAAAGTTAAGATATTCTTTTTAATCATTAAAAATAAATAGAAAGTAATTATTATAAACTCTTTTTGCCGCTCGTAAGATTGAAGGATAATTGAATTTTTTTAGATAGTTCTATGATATTATGCATTAATTTTTTTTTTACTTATCTTAAAGGGAAAAAGAAAACTCTTTAATCTTACTTTATACATAATGATTCTACATCATTTCTGAGATATTTAAGCTAACTAACGTTAAGCCTATTAAAATAGATAAAAATATAAAAAAATATATATGATTCAAAACTTTAATGCATTGCCATATTTTTTGAGTATTTATTATATTTATCAGCATAAAAATTTAGATTTAGCTATAATTAAGACGAATTCTAAGCTACATCATTTGCTTATAGAAACTACTGTTCCAAATAATGACATTTTTATAGAAGACATCAGACATTATTTAAAAAAAATATGCAAATTGATTTTTTATTAATAAACATAATTCAGGATTCCCGATATTGATGCGCTTATAAATAGCCTATTAAATACCTTGCATTGATATGCTTAAAAAAGTTATTTTTTAGAAATAACCTTTTTTATATTAAAGGCATTCAATGAAACAAAAAAATTCATAAATATATTGGAAACAATTTTGTAATTCAAAATTAATTGCCTGGTTGTCCCTTTTTTTCTAATGTTAATGGTTTGAGGTTTAATTTAAATGAAGATGATTAAAATTAATGAAAATCATTATCGTTTACGCCACTAGTCCATCATAATTTTGGTGTCAGTTTCAATTCTAGTTGTAGAACAAAAGTGGTATTATCACAGAGAGGAATGATTCATTACTCATTATGATGCTCATCTAAATCATGGTACTGATATAAGAATTGTTTGATAGTTTTGTCATTTAAATTGAATTCATCCAAGACGACGGAATACTTTCACCTTTTTAACTTTGAGAATTATTTTCGCATCTTATTGGCGAAAAAATAAGGCATACAGTCATTTTTTATCAAATAAAAAAGGCATAAAGTCATAAAGTATCATAAAAAGTCGTTTCGTTTTTTATCTGAATTGCGGGCTCATAACCATAGGTTAGAACAAAACTGGTTGTAGAACAAAAGTAGTATCATCAGAGCAAAGAATGATGCATTGCTCATCATGATGCTCATCTAAATCATGATTCTATAATAATTGTTTGATTGTTCAGTGATTTAAATATAATTCATCCATGGTGGTGATATACTTTTAAATTTCTTACTTTTGGAATTATTTTTGCATCTTATTGGAGAAAAATAAGGCATACAGTCGTTTTTTATCAAATAATAAAGTCATAAATTGTCAAAAAAAGTCGGTTCGGTTTTTATCTGAATTGGGAGTTCATAACTATAGACTTTACTAAAACCGATTAATATATCTAGTGTTAAAAGGTTTAAGGGAAGAAATGGTCGTTATCTGCACCTTTTATCATGAAAATTTCATTAGAATTTCAGTTGACTAAAATGTAAGGGGAAAATATTTGGTTTTATTTGAAATCTCCCATATATGCAGTGCAGTCATTAATAACAGCTCTTTTTATATCCATATGCTTATATTAGAGCATATGATTCCCATGAGTTTTATGTTTATACCATTTTTTATCAGTAAAATTTCAGTAGAATTTCAATTGATTAAGGAATAAGGGAGAATGATTAGTTTTGCCTGAAATTTCTCATATATGCTTTGCAATCATCAATAATATTTTTTATGTTCATATGCTCGTATTAACGCATATTATTATCATGCGTTTTATGTTCATATAGTCTTTTATCATGAAATTTTCAGTAGAATTTCAGTTGATTAAAAATAAGGGAAAATGTTTGAGTTTGTCTGAAATCTCCTATGTATTGCTTTGCATTTATAAATAACAGTTATTTTTATGGCCATATACTGGTATTAACTCATATTATTCCTAATTATTTTCTTCATACTGTCTTTTATCATGAAAATTTCAGTAGAATTTTGATTGATTAAAAAATAAGGGAAAATGTTTGGCTTTGTCTGAAATCACCCATTTATATTTTGCAATCATTAATAATAATTCTTTTTATGTTCATAGGCTCGTAATAATGCATATTATTCCCATGCGTTTTATGTTCATACCGTCTTTTATTATGAACATTTCAGTAGAATTTCAATTGATTAAAAAATAAGGGGAAATGTTTGGCTTTGTCTGAGATCTCCCATTTATGCTTTGAAATCATTAATAACAATTCTTTTGATGACCATACACTCGTATTAAGGCATATTATTCCCAATCGTTTTATCTTCATACTGCCTTTTATTATGAACATTTCAGTAGAATTCCAATAGATTAGGAATGAAGGAAAGTGTTTGGTTTTCCCTGAAATCTCCCATATACGCTTTGCAATCATCAATAATAATTTTTTATGTCCATATGCTCGTATTAACGCATATTATTATCATGCGTTTTATGTTCACATAGTCTTTTATCATGAAAATTTCAGTAGAATTTTAGTTGATTAAAAAATAAGTGAAAATAATTGAGTTCGCCTAAGATCTCCAATATAAGCTTTGTATTCCTTAATAAAAAGGTTTTTATGGTCATATGCAGGTATTAACGCATATTATTCCTATTCGCACTGTCTTTTATCATGAAAATTTATGTAAAATTTCAACTGATTAAAAAATAAGGGAAAGTGTTTGGCTTTGTCTGAGATCTCCCATTTGCGCTTTGCAATCATTAATAACAATTCTTTTTATGTTCATACGATCGTAATGATGCATATTATTCCCATGCGTTTTATGTTCATACCGTCTTTTATCATCAAAATTACAATAGAATTTCAATTGATTAAAAAATAAGGAAAACAAAATTGCCCGAAATCTTCCTTATATGATTTGCAATCTTTAAAAACTATTCTTTGGATTTCCATACGCCCGTTTGAACGCATATTATTCCCATTCGTTTTATGTTCATATCGTTTAGTGGAATTAAATTCTATTCAGAAAGTCATGCTATTAATGCGATTTTAGGGTTCATCGATTTTATTAAAAATGTATTTATTCTTATTCTAAAATGCACTTAGAAAAATACGTATAAACTTTTCATTTTCACTATTCTGGGAAATAAATAGTCCATTATAACTTAATACTGGAAATACACCTGGTGAAAAAGTAAAATGAACATTACAGTTTTTTCGAATAATATCTTTGCATATTTATATCAATTCCATTAATTTTTGTCATACGCGTATCAGATTCAAACAAATAATTCATAAATGTCATTATTATCTTTAAATTAATTTAATTAAAATTTTATTAAATAGTTTTAAATACATTTCAATCATAGATTATTCAAAATATGTGGATAATTCAAATATGCTGGCACAGAGGTAGCGCGTCTGCCTCGTGTTCAGGAGGTCCCGGGTTCGAGTCCCGGTTCGGGCATGGTTGTTCTTCTGTGTGCTATCTGTGAGATGTGTGAATGTGCCCCCCCTGTAAAAGGGGTTGTGCAAGCGACTGTGGTGAGTGTGTAGCAAAGTCATACTCTTGGCCCCAGTTGGCGCTACTCAAATACAAGAGACGCTTCATTCGGCTTAAATCTGCTGCTGGGCTCAGTAGCGGGCTTCTCCATGACAAGTGCCATTTGACACAACAACACAAATATGTGGATAAAAATGGGTGGGTTATAAATCTAAAATGATACGTTATTGAGTATCAATTCAAAAGTTAATAACTGCCTGTTAAATTAATTTGAAAATTCTAACTGTTTCATACTTTTACAAGTAGATATTTTGCGACAAATAAATATCAAAGGTTATATGATATTATTATTAATTATGCATTATTATCTCCCCATTATTATTAATAATATTATTTATAGTATAGCGTTCCCTCGGAAAAATATTTATATATCTTTTTTATAATAAAAAAATGGTGGGAGTAAAAAAAAAAATTTCTTCAAATTATTAAGCATGCTCAAATAAAATGACACAAATAAAGCAAGTAAAATTACACATAAAACAAAATTGAATTCTTTGTTAAAATCTTTTCTTGTAAATAATTTTTTACAATCTTTTGAACCAGAAAATATCTCAAAGCAAATTCTTGATTATTTTTACTTTTTTTTTTCAAAACCGATGTAAGCTCGCACTATCCGAGTTTCGAACCACTTGCTAAAAAGTACTTTTCTTGAACTTCTTTTTAAAGACAGAATCAAAAGTTAAAAAACTTCGATAATAATCTGTTGAAAATAACTGCTGGCATAGCTAGAAAAATGAACCGTATTATTTTCTAGCCAGGTTACGCGTCTTTGTTACTTTTCTTTTTACGTATAATGATGTGTTTTGCAATACACAGACACAGACAGTATAACGCTAGTCTACGCTTTTTTTTCCCGAAAAAAAACTTAGTTAACTTTTGGTCATTACAGGTTCCTCATTATTTTTAAAGAGGTAAAGAAAAGATTTTATTTATATTTTTTGAGAGAATTTCGCTTTTCTGATCTGAAAAGTTATGTCTTATAATGATTCAAAATTTCCCAAAAAATCTGATGAGGAAAATAAGTTTTCTCAGTATGAAAAGGGGGGGGGGGGTGGAAAAAAATCATTACACAGCCATCATTAATGCGGAAACATAATCATTAGAATTAATGAGAGAGTACACCTGCGCAAAATTCAATCGTATTATTATTATCTAAGACTATGCTATCTTTTGTTTATGTTTTAATTTTTCCCATTACTTTTATGCGTTAAAATTATACTTTTAATTAATGCTTGAAAGAAATATAGAAGATGGATGAAATGGGGGTATGAAAAAAAATGAGAACAGAACACCATTTTAATTGAAATATCGCTTCATTTTTTTGGCATGTAATTAAAAGATTTTCATCAGTTTTCAAATTCATATTCCTAACAATGCAATATCCGCGAGATTCCGCCTATTAAAAGAAATACCATTAGATATATTTCAATTGTATATCAGTCTTCATTTTAATTAAATGTCTAGACTTAATTAAATTCTAAGAATGCGCATTCATGTTCTTTTTAAGTATCCGGATTTTCTATTTTTTTTTAATTTGGTATGACAATAGGTCTGTATTCTTTTACTAACAGAAAAGAGATCATATCTTTGTTAATCATGAGCGGCATTTATTACGTTAATGCTATTTAAACACTGAGTCTAGATTCTTTATAATTGTATTAATATTCCTTAAAACAGTATTTCATTTATTTTCTATTACTTATTGAATCACTTCGAGCAAAAATTATCTTTTTAAAAAATATTTAAATTTTGCAATATTGGGCTTATAATTTATATAAATGTATTGGGTTGTTCGAAAAGTAATTTCGTTTTTTTCGGTGAAAATGAAAGACGATCCTCGTATAATGGATAATTATTTTATTAAATTATATATTGCCCATTCTGATCCGAAACCTTTTGCCATCTTTCTGGTAGAGGCATGATTCCACGCTCATAAAATTTTTGGTATTTGCTGGCAAAAAACTAATCCAAGGTGATTTTTGACGTCTTCATTTGAGACTAAGGTTTTACCGTCCAAAAAATTTTGCATTGACCGGAACAAATAATAATCTGAAGGAACCAGATCTGTATAATATGGTGGAGTGGATCATTTTTGTGACATTTGAGGAGCGAATCACAGACTTCAATGCGACAACACAAATTTCTCTCCGTGAGGACATGGAGAACTCAAATATTGAGCTTCGAGGTTAAACCCAGGCCTTTCAGGTGGTCATAAACAGTTGAATTCAATAAATTTAAACTCTCACCGATCTCACGTGTTGTTGTTCGCCGGTTTGCATCAACTATTACATTTATCGTGTCTTTATCAGCTTCAACCGGCCATCCGGAACGTGGTGCATCTTCGACATCAAAATTGCCGGATCGAAATTTTGTAAACCAGTTCTGACACTGTCGTATTGTCAACGCATCTTCTCCATACACATCGGTTAATTTCTTTCTGGCTTGAACAGCATTTTTACCTTTCCTACAGGAAAAAAGTGAAATATGACGAAATTGCTGCTTATTGCTTTCCCTATTTAAAAGGGCATCTACCAAAAACTACTGCGCAAAATCAATTGAACGTTTTCACAAACAAGTATTGCTATATCACCTCTCAAAACATACAATGATTATACGTCTTAAGTGTGAAGTTGGAATAAAAAAATACAATTAAATCCTTTGTCGAGAAAAAACGAAATTACTTTTCGAACGACCCAATATATGCCAAGAATCAAAATGTATCACGTTTGCTAGAAAAATTACATTGAATTAAAAATATCTCAATCAATTACAATTTACTCCACGCAACCTTAAAAAGATGTAAATGAATGTTTTTTTTATTTTTATGACGAGTATTAAATTGGTGAAAACTTCTTTTAGGTATAAACAAGCTTTGATTAATTAAAATATGAGTTGGTAATTGCTATATTTCAAATTTCAATTTTTTAAAATTCTTATTATAAACATTTAAATAATACTTTTTAAATTGCGCAAAATAATCTCTATATATTTTTTATTTTATCTGAATTCATACCATAATAAATTCGGTTATTGTTTAGTTTTATTATTGTTACATTCTATAATGTTATACAAAATTTCCTTTAAAAAATATTGTTATTTTATTAGAATCATATTTTAATAATTATTATCGATTAAAAATACTCTCAACCTTCTTATCTTTCAAATAAAAATATAAATTTTGCTTATCTGATTTGATTTTGTATAAATTCTGGCATCTTATTTTTACAGCAGCAATCTTTATTCAACACACACACACACACACACACACACACACACACACACACACACACA
>JAOUZG010019144.1:5707814-5729586 GCA_026289955.1 Argiope argentata
ATATATATATATATATATATATATATATATATAAATTATTAATATTATTAATAATAATTTAAGCAATAAATTGCCTAAAGATGTACTAAGAGGACGGCGTGTGTACGGGCCAAATACTCAATATCACTAATACAGAAAAGACAATAGAAATATAATTTTTAATTTTTACATTTTTATGCATAAGCTAGGTCCATACTGAAATAATTCTAATGTTGAAAAAATTATGTATATACTCATGAAAGTTGTAAACTCTTTCGAATTTGATTTTCTCTGGATTAAATAATAATGTTGCTGAAAATGCTTTCAAATTGATTAATTATTCAAAAAAATTCATTTCTCTCTCTAAGCGTCAACTTGAGATCGTGCTGGAAAATACAACACAACTAAATATAACATGATGAGTTCTTAAGTTTTGAATTACACATACCAAGCTTCGAATCTGGGACATTGAGAGATGCAGTTAATTACGGGTTTCCACATACCTACTTTAATGCACCAAAACATTCTTTTCTTCATTCCGTGTGCTAAAAGAGGAAGGAAAAAGTTCTTCAGCAGGTAAGTATTACAATAGACAGCTGGTTGCTAGGCGATAGACATCATTGTCTTCTGTTTACCAGCCGAACGTAGACGCTGGGAGAAGAAAGCAATAAATTTAATGAAGCACATCTGTTGAAGCACCCATTCAATTGTCAACGCAGATGCGGGAATATTTTGCGAAAGTTAATTACACCCCCGAATCAAATATAACCGAGTCACTCCAAGGGAAATTGGTGTATATCACAAGATAAACATCATTTGCAAGAGCAAATTTGGAATTTAATCATCTAATGCATTATATGGTATATGCATTATATGTTGGCTCTAGTCTTTACTTATATGATTTTAAAAATAACTCAGGCATGATAAATTCTTGAATAAACAAAAAATATATTATTGAGAATAAGTTCCAAAAATTAAAAATGAATCATTATTTTTTTGTTAATATTTTACTCTAATGATAATTTATGTCCTCAATTTTGTGACTATCTATTATTTCTGTTTGGCTCGATTATTTTTACATTTTTAGCACCATTTTTGATTGATGTGTAGTTTAACCACCTTCTTCGCCAAGTTGACGACAGTATGCCAATGTTGGCAACCCCGGTCTTTTTATTATGCCAACCCTAACTTATCTTTCTCCTTGACCGGAATCCCAGACCTGTGCTCTTGTCTGTGATTCATTGTTGGCGAGTTGGCGATTTTAGAAAAGTGCGCCAAGCATGGGGTTAAACTATACTCGCACACCATTTTTTTTTCCTTTCATAAGATTATATCCATAGTTCTTTAAAAAATTTAAATCATGCATAAATGCACAGATTCACGTTACTTATATATCCGAATGACCATAAATGATTGAGCAACATGGAATGACGATGAATAATGAAACAATCATCACCCCTGTTTTCAGAATTCTTTCCGAGGTGGAACGCCATGTCATTAGGAATGAGATCAACGTATTGCACTATCCTTTTTATACGTTATAGGGAAGCGAAAATCTGCTTACTAATGAAAGAACTTATCATTCTTGTTTTTGAGGAAGCAGAGCAAATGCACGCAGTCAGATATCTTCTGGATATACATTACACAATTTTATTTGTGTTCAAGTTTTGAAAATATTGCTGCATTGTAAGCTTTAGCGACAAATACGATTTTGAGTATAGGTATGTTAATTCTATGGATAAATAAAAAGAAAACTGTTCTTTGTTTAATAGAAATTTTCTATAAAATTGTATTTGTTTTTTATGTATATGCTGTACTTTAGGGTAAAATGGGTAATCTTAATACCAGCAGCACTCCAAAATATTACTGAGATTCTCATAGGTGAAAGGGACAGTTATATGCAGCCGATTACCTGTCACCATTGAACTGCTTAATATTCATAGGATTAATGTAGTCGCCCATTGTCTTAATCATCATTACGATATGGGTCGATTTCTCAGAATCGGCTTGCTATAGCCCAGATTTAAACACAGTCAAATCCTAATCTGTTCCCCAGATTTAGTGGCTCGTTATGTTCAACGCTGTTCCGCCCAGTAGTTGCCACATTCTCATTGGTGAAAGGGACAGTTAAATGCAACCGATTATACTTTCAACATTGATCTGCTTAATATTCATAGGATTGATGTGGGCGCCCATTGTCTTAATCATCATTACGATATGGATCAATTTCTCAGAATCGGCTTGCTATAGTCCAGGTTTAAACACATTCAACTCCCAATCTCTTCCCCTGATACTAGAGGCACGTTATGCTCAATGCTGTCCCGTCCAGTAATTGTCACTTTCTGATTGGTGAAAGAAAGTGGGGGATGATTACCTAAGAATGAATATAACTCTAATCTATGTTTCTAAATTCAGAAATATTGTCACGAAGACTGAATTAAAGACACGGATTGCCAGAAACAATTGCGCTTATTAGCACCAAGCAACTCGCTGGAGAACAGAATGTAGAACTGAGCAGGACTCAGCTTTTATACATCTGGAAAACTCGCTCGGATAGTAAAGAATGTTCTAGTATCATCTCGATTTTAGGGAAATAATAAGATCAATTTTAAATTAGAATGCCAGTCTTTGGATAAAATGCGCTGGCCGGGAATCGAACCAGGGACCAAAGGATTTCCAGTCCAATGCTCTTCCAATCGAGCCATGGTGAACTATAGCAGTGTCTCTTTTTGCGGCAACATACATTTTATACTATTCCTCTATTTGTTGGTCAAGCTTTCTTGTGAAAGTTTTTGAAGTTTTCGTAACCATTCAATGCGATTTCAATAGTCACAATTATGTATAAACAGCAACAGAGCGTATCTGCTTTACAGTGTATTTGAGGTTTTGCATCCGAGATATAATATAAAATAATCAGGATTTTCCGAATTATTTCTTATAAATTTTAAGAATACTTACATACGCACATACGCACGCACACAGAAACACGTACGCACGTACAAAAACGCATGCGCACACACGATAAATGATAGGAATGCAAGGACATCGACCTTCCATAAGATGAACTGATTCTTCATTCTTACTTTTCTTTATGAAAATGGTTTTATTCAAAATAATCTATCCATTGGGGATGGCAAAGAATCATTATGTTTCTTGAAAAAAGGAGGAAAAATATAAATAATGCGAATTTTAACATTAAGTGTTAAAAAATAATAGAAATTTGTTTTCAAAATTTAGTGTGGCCTGCTGTATTCTTCCATTGTTCCTTTTCAATATTAAAAATCTAGTTATTGAAAAGGATGCATTTTTCAATTGCAAATCTGCGTGAGAAATATCGATCTTTTTACAAAATTTTATTTCAATAACTTGGTTTTAAAAATTTAAGCGCTTTTACAATGTTAACATAAAAAAGTTTGTGAATGTATATAATCAATGTATTACTTTATATTATACAAATAATTAAGATATGCATTAACTTTCGAAAAGCATAAGGTGAATCCTGTTGTTTGATAAAAGTATGTGAAGGAATATACTTGAATCTTTATATATATATTTTTCCATTTAGAATTTTCTTTTCTTTTGAAAATCTTTTTTCGATTTGATAAAATGCTATTCTCTAATATTTTTTTAACTTTTATGGAAGGAAATAGTATTTATTATTTGGGTATAGTATAAAGAAGAGAAACTATAAGGAAAATTGGATCTCGAAGGGAGAGGGGTTGTTTTGTTTTTTCACTTTCTCGAATATGAAGTATTTAAAGGAAAGTATTGTGCTGTCAAAAAATTCGAACTAGAGATTTTGACTAATTGCTACGTTTGCCATTTTTCTGAGTCCGGAAAATAAATTTTTTGAATGAATTTTTTCCGTAATACAAATAATTGAGTTATTATACAAACGATATTTGGTATATGGTTTTTATAATTAAACATTTAGATGCCTGTCAAATTTTGAATGAAATCAATGAGGTGGAAACGCTTGGTTGATCGGATAAAATTTAACGTAACTTCAAAATCGATAGAATTAGATGAAGATTAAAAATCTAAATTGTAGATTCTGATCAAATCTGAAGTCGAATCTCTCAATGTTTGAACATTTTTCACTCTCCGCTTTAAAAAAAAATGGATTGCTCAAAATCACTGTAACTTAAGTATAGGAAAACTAATGTGCGAATTGGTGGCTGAAAGTGTTAATATCTGTCGACATTTTGTTTCAGTCGACTTAGCTAGGTTTAGTTATTTTAATGCCCCGTTCTAAAGCAACACTAGGGATATTTTGGGGTGAACCATGTAATTCTGAATCGCAATCAGATGACGAGGACGGCGCCACCTACTCCACACCACACATGCCAGCGTATTACGAATCAAGACTTTATCACCAGTCACCGTGGTGCCTTCAATTAGTCGGTAAAAAAAATTAAAAATACGCATTTGATGCACTGTTGCTTGTGTAATAACCGCATTTCAGCGAATAATCACTAGAAAAAAATCACCACTCACTAATAGATTCTTCCGTAACCATTTTTTGTCAAATGGGATGTAATTAAAAATATTCAAGCAGATTTAGGGAGATCCCTGCCATTGATTTTAAGTTTTTTTATATATGGTGTATGAAGCGAAAGAAGATAATTTTAAAATTATGTTTATCTATCAGATAACATTCGTAAAATAATAATAATAATAATAATAATAACGACGACGACGACGACAACAACAACAACAACAACAACAACAACAATAATAATAATAATAATAATAATAATAATAATAATAAACGCGTACGAAATTTAATAGTGCATTAAAAAACATTGAAAATCATTACACGATTATTCTTCTTTGGGATTGGATTTCGAGCCTGAAATCCTCCAATTTTGAAGCCCAAATTTACCACTCTCCCCCCTCCCAGGTCATCAAAATTTCACAAATTTGGAATAGGGACCTAACGACAAATTTTATCCATCTTGCCCAACGCCTATTTGAGTTACTGTATTTACAAAAAGAGATATATGGCCTAAAGTTGTATCTTTGGACCCAGGTAGGTTAAATATGTAGATATTCATTAAAATATCAGTTTTATTATTACTATTTTTTTACAGTTGCAATATTTTCTCTTACGTGAAAATACGTGAAAATAAAAAGGAAGAAAATTTAAATTTACAGTGTAATACGCCACATCATGATGGAATATTGTATTAAAAAATATTATTTATTTTATAATCTGAACTCATCTCATATATTTTTAATATTTATAAACAAAATTAAAGAAAATAAATCAAGTTATATAAAAGTAGTAAAATTGTTAAATATTTCCCTCATGTTATTTTTTAAAAAGTCGAATATATAATTAATACCCTGTAGGAAATTATGCAATAAATAAAATTGAGTAAACTGTGTTTAATATTATACAGGGTGTCCAAAAAGTTCCCGTACTGAAGATTTGTGATTTTATTTTACAAAAACAATAGGTTTAAAAAGAATTATTTTTATGCCAATGATAAAAAGCACTTTTAACATAAACAAGGAAAAAATACTGAACTTACATTTATAATAAATGTTCAAAATGCCCATCCCTTTCTTGGAGACAAAGTTGAACTCGTTTGCACATGTTTTTCGAAACGCGTTTTAACATGCTAGGAGTGATTTCTTGTATCCTTTGGGTAGTTGCGATTTTCAAATCATCTATTGTTTGAGGATCACCTTCATAAGCTTTGTCCTTTAAATATCCCCACAGAAAAAAGTCCGGGATATTCAGATCAGGGGATCGAGGTGGCCAAAGATTTTTTGAGATAAGTCGATCGCCGAAAAAAGCTCCAAGCATGTCCATGGTTTCATTACTCGTATGGAAAAATTTAATATACTTGAAAAAAAATCAAGGAAAATGATTTTTTAAAATTTGGAGTACGGGAACTTTTTGGACACCTGGTATTTTAAAATTTTACTAAAAATGAATAATTGAAATTTTATTAAAATTTTTAAAAAAGATTTTATTAAAATTAAATATATATATATATAGTTGATATGTGTGTGAATAAAAATTACTTTTTTTAATTAAAAAAAATGGAAAATATATGTATTTAAGTTGATGTTTGCCTTTGAAAATAATTCTTCAAACTTAATCACTTTTTAAATAAAAAATCCAATTAAAATTTTGAAAATGTATTTCTAAATGAGTATAAGTCCAAGAAATAAATTATAGCATAATCATTAGCCGTCGCCTGAATAGTCTTTCCTATAGAGTATTTTGAATAATGATTTCATGAATTATGCCATATCTTGTATATCGAGATTTTCTAATAATATGTCAGCCTACACCATTATCCTGTTTAAATATTTGAATTAATTTTGAGAAAACAATTCTTCGATTCAATATATTTGAAAAGTTCAAGAGTATGAGGTAATGCAGTTTAATGATTTACGAAATTTAACAACAGTTATTTAATAAAGCATGATAGCATTAATCGAAAATTCACATTGTATAAACGGTCTAAATAATTTGAATAATGACTTATTTAACTTATATCTCTATTAAATAACTAAACATTAGGAAATTTAACATATCCATGCAATTTAGTTATTGTAAAGCGAGATCGTATCAATAATGTATATAATCTAAAATGTATATATTTGCAATGTAAATACTCCCAAAGAAAATATTTCATTGTAAAATTTTTAAATTAAATTAAAAGTCAATTTATGTTTTGATTAAAAGCTATAGTGACAGACATTTAATGGATTTGGAAGCAGATAAACACAAAGTTAATAAAGACGGAGGAATTCGTATCCACAATATGCTACATTGTTTGAAATGACACTACGATTACAACTTCAATGAGAAATATTAATTACTATCTAATAATGCAATATTTGATTGCCTTAAATCACATTATACCACTTTTATTAATAAACAAACTTCAAGAATCCTACATTAAATTGAGTTTTATTTTTAATTTCTATAAATAATGTGTAGTATAATATTCAGTTTTAATTGTTATAATATGCACAAAGAATTGCAATATTTAAAATTTGTATTATCGTCTTGAACAATAATTTCTGGGCTATAAATTTCCTTTCTATTCTCAGCTGATAAGATTTAATCAGTATTTTAACGGTAATGTTGAAATGATTTATGAATGGAAGGTGTATTTGCACTTGAAAGAGAAGTAGATAATTATATATTTTTATTTATATTTAAGATAACACTAGTAAAACTCGTAAGGAAGGATTTTAATGAAATACGCTATTTTAACATGAGTCATAAATTTGAATTTAATGCGATACTGACTTTACAAGTGGGACTTATTGTTATCGCGTTCTAAAATAAAAATTTTATTTGTAAATGAATGTCAATTTTAAGAATGACCTAATATATATATATTTTCTAAAAAGAACTTATTTCGATAAAAATTCACATAGTGAGGATTATTTTATGTCAGAAATTATTATTTCTGTTAAATTAAATCTAGTGATTAAAATAACATTTGAAGTATTGTAATTTACTATTTTGAACTCACATATATTGTAAAAAAATTAAATCAAGCGAAGATCAGAATCAGAAAGGTAGTTTAATCATAAAGTAGAAAATATTCTATACACATATGTTCTCTAATATATAAGTTCCTTGCTTTCATGACCCCACTCCCCTTTTTCTATTTAATTAATCAAATGAAGCTTTCTAAAAATATTGCGCTATTAGACCAACTGTGGAATAAAAGGATAATGATGCGAACAGATTCTAAAAGATTCCTGGTCTCTCTTGTCAAGGTCAAAACATATGTGAATTTCTCTCAAAACTCGACACGTGTCGAATTTATAAGAATTTCATGGTATATAAGACCAGATATTAATGTTTCGTTCATTTTTTGTGTTCTTTATGACTTTGTAACTTTCGTCTTTTTTTTAAACTTTTCTGCTTGCACATAAAGTGTGCCTCCTTAGATGGAATAAAAATAAATTAAAAAATTCATCTTCTCTTGTCCCTAATTAGGCTACCAATCTGACACAGAGAGAGAGAGAGAGAGAGAGAGAGAATAAAATGAAGTCTTTTGAAAGCATTTGTATGTTGGAATCTCAAAAACTCTAAAAATAGTAAACGTATACTGGAAATGTCTCAGTCATTTTGTAGGGCATTTACTGGGGAAAGTTTTAGTACATTAGAATCATATCAGAATATATAAGGGGGGTTTTATAATTGAAATTTTAATTCATCCACTCATGCGCGAAAACCTCAAAGTGCGTTGTTCATGTGAGAATATCAAGAGCTGTGGTATGCATATGCAATACATTTCTTAGTTTGCATCTGATTTTAAAGAGCGATTTAAATCTCATTATGCCGAAAAGAAGGAAATCCAATCTCGAAATGATCGCTTGTGTTTTGTCTACGGACATATCATATTTTTACCTTTGTAGCAGTCTAAATATTTCTGAATGTGTGCTGTAAAAAATTGTTTGGTAACTATTTCTGATAATTTCTAATCATAACTTTTTATGTTTATTTGATGTTGCGTAACATGTCCATGTAATATCGGTTGGAGGTTAGATTTAAGTTTAAGGCTAATTTTTTTTCTTGGATGCTATGCCACGATCAAAGCCCAGCGGATACTGCTGGTATAAATATTTTCTCATTATTACATCAAGAAAGAGTTCCTTCGTTTGGGCAATATTCGACTTATGGAGAAACTATAAACATACCGAAAAATTGTACATTTCGTTAAAAACAAATAAAAAGATTTGATTCTATATATTTCATAAAATTAATAAATTGATTTTTGAAATTTTGCCTTTATTGAGTATTAACACTATGATTTCCAGGAACCAATCGATGGCAGTTTTTTTAAATTGTTGGGTGATCATATTTCTTATTTTCATAAAATAAATAATGAATGCAAATAATAATGATATTCATAATATAAAAAATAAATAAATAATATTGAATAATTAAAATAAACTAAGCATGTATACAATAAGTAAAACTTCGTATGCCACCCATATGATGCCATTTTCGTATGATGATTTTTTTTCTTGATACTAACGAGATCGTACCGGATGCCCTAATGTGAGAATATTCTTGTTTTTTTTTAAATTGCTTGTGAGCAAGATGGAAATCACATTTCAAGCAAACATTACCTTTTGCACATTTGACATCATCATTATCATCATTATTCATGAAAGATGACTATCTTATTCTCATAGCTTTAATTAATAATTATTCCAAATGAAGATAGAGTTTACCTTCATCCTTTATCTTTAAAAGATGCATATTTTTTGCACAAAGTAATTTATTTGTTTTATCATTAGAAATTCTTTTTGATATAAAAGTTCGGTTTAATAACCTTCATTGTATATAAAATATTCACAATCAACAAACTTGCAAATGAATAAATTCATCTGAAGCAAATAGTTCTACATTATATCTAAATTCGCAATTCTAATGCCTCACCATGTTACTTTATTTAATGAAATCTAAACTTGGTAGTATAATTATGGACAATTGCAATCGGCTTACTGAAGAATCTTAGATGTCATAACTAATATAATCTTATATTAGACGAATAGAAAGGTGCTTTACATCTATACATATTTATAGGCCAATATAGGTCATTTAAACATTTTCACCAAGTTTCCATTGGTTTCCTTTGGTAAACACCTTCTAAGAGTACATTGTAGGGACCCTTTCCCCCATTTTTATATCTCTAACCTATCGTCTTCCAATCTAAATACCACTTATACCATTTTTCTTCTAAACATTTATATCCTCTGCCAAATATGAAAGGTGTGGTTTTGGGCTGTGCAGCAAAGGACGCGAACGTTTGGAAGGGAAAAGGATAAAGGAGGGGGGAGTAATATCCTCACCGAAAATTGATTAATTTCGGGTATTTAAAGAAATTTGCTCCACCCTCCTGGACAAGGTTCTTAAGTAATAATTCGGGGACTGCTTTCTTTTTGCTGTTTCAGGAACCCCCCTCTTGACAAATTAGGTGTTTATCGATTCTAGGTCGGCAGTACCATTCTCCCGGTGTGTCGCATTCGCAACTAATTATTTAGCACCAGCTTGAATGAAAGGAAAAGAAAAATGAGGAATGGAAAATAATGAGGGTTGAGTTAATACTTCCACGCCCGCTGGAGTATTGATGAATTGATTCGCGCATGATTTGCCATTGCTGGGAAATAAGCGCTTGAGTGTGCCGTAGGGAATAAGATATCTATTCTTAAACTAATTGAAAACCTTTTTCCAGGTATGGTTGCATGAATTGCAGGGTATTACTGGGTTTTCAAATCAATTTTATGTTATAAATGTCTAAAGGTCTGTAAAGTAACAATTAGCATTCTGGTGGGATTGTGGCAAATATCTAGTTTTTCTTTTATTATATGACATAAGTAACAATATTTATAGTTTCTTTTTATAAAAGAAAGAAAGAAGTAAGATTTGGAATTTTCTAGTCTAAATTATTGGGTTTATTTTTTAAAAAACTATAATTTCAATTGACTTGTAGCATTTGATCTTAGACTCAAAGGAATTGCTACTTTTTCTTCAGAAAATTCATGGGCTTTATAACATCTCTATTTAGAAACCCTTTTTGCAATTAATTCTTAATAATTTCACAGTTATAAATTTTCCCATTTATACAATTTTATTCATTTCTTATAATGATAGACATAGATGCGTGAGTATATGTTTGTGTTGGTGCGCTAAACATCAGAATATTAGGTCTAAAGCCGGCATTCCGGGTTCGAGTCCCGGTTAGGGCATGGTTGTTCTTTTGTGAGTTGTGGGAATGTAACCCCCTATAAAAAGGGGCTGTGCACGCGAATGTGTGTGTGTCGTCTTCATATGATCTAGAAGTCAGACTTTTGTTCTCCGGTGCTCTGGGGTCCATACCCTCAGTAGCTACTGCACTTCCTCTTTCCGTTGCGAAGCGGACCCGGGATCATCCTCATCATTAGATCTAAAGCTATGAAATTTTGGGACATATTTTACACAATGAATATGTGCACGCTGGAATAACTTTTTTGGTTTTTTTCAATTAAATTGTAATAAAATAAAAACTAAGCGAAATTTTGGCATTTATTTAAGATTACTTCCATTATTTATTACAATGAAAAATTATTTCTATATCATCTGAAATTTAAAGTGGTCATCTCGAGGAAAATCTCACAAATAAAAGCAAATTGATGATAGGATCAAAATTCAAAATTTTGCAATGAAATTCAAAGTTTCAAAATTCAATTTTTGCGCGCATTAAAAGAACAATTTTAGTGTTCCATGGTATATTATTAGATTCGTTTAATTCTACAGACGAATTATATGTGGAATTCGAACTTCTGCTTATCGTTAGGATTTGCGCGAATAAAACTAAGCATGAAAATGATAATTAAGTATAGAATCGCAAACTTCTCACTTTATTTACAATTTTTAATGCTGAATTGTAACAAAAATAGTTTAAAAAATGGATTAATTCTTTTTTTGTTGGATTGTGACAAAAAAGCTTTTAAAAATGCCGGATTAATTTTTTTTGCTGTATTGTAACAAAAATACTTTTAAAAATGCTGGATTAATTAATTTTTTTTTGCTGGATTGTAATAAAATAATTAAAGTTTGCAATTTTTATTACTTTATATTCGGTAATTCATTATAACCCATTACAAATGTCAGTTATAATATACTTTTTCCTTGTATGTTTTTTAAAACATTTAATGCGGGGTGTGTTTTTTTCCTGCTATTAGATCATCATTCGTTCCAATCTTATTTTATTGATCCATTTTAGCTTGAGATTGATGAGAACTGCTTTGAGAAGTTCTTGCTATAAGGAAAAAAAATTTTATGCTGCTATACGTTTACATCTAAAATGTCATATAAATAATATTTTTTTTTAAATTATTTATCAATCAATCTGCCAATGTGCATGAGGTTTCCAGAATTTTTTTTTACTAAATCTATGACAATCATATTCGAGTTATTATTAATTAAATAATAGTCCTCTAGGGGGAACATCTAGTATTTAAGAAATAAATAATTGATTCATTTCAAAAAGCAGCATTTTTTTCTACTTATAAAACAAGATTTTTTTAAAAAAGCCAACATTTAAATTTTTTTTATTTATTTTTCCTCTCCCGTTAGAATTTATTCAAACGCTTTTCATTCCTCTCTTAGTGTTTATTAATTCCAATAGCGAGTAAATTTAATTATGGTATTTAAATATAGCTTTATTGAATATACTTTAAACATCACTTTTTTTTCTCTTTAAAACATTCGTTGGCCAAGTGAATGCAGCTAAGTGAAAATTATTTCATTTGAACACGAAAATTCTGAAACTCATTTTTGATCTGAATGAATTTTACTCAAGTTAAAACAAGTTAAATATTTGCAAATAGTTTTCTTGGTGAAAAGAATAAATTTCCGAATGAAATTTTGAAGTACATCAGTGGTATTTGAATATTATAGAATAACCAAATTTAATCTGAAGTTCTATTTTTAAATCTAATACCCAAATACCAAATACACATGCACCGAAAAATTGCCTAACATTCCAATTCGCCAAATAATTTTCAGCATCAAAGATTTAATCTCCTTTGGCTTAGTTTAGTTATATTAACTTCCCTCTGTAAAACAACACTAGGGATATTTGGGGAAGACGCGGTCAGATGACGTTGATGACACCTGAGACGACCCCCATCTTTTCCATACCTCAACACTCCAGTAGGAGAACTTTAAGCCTTGGGTGATTTAACGAGCAACATACATGCTTACAGGACGAAACTTTGTTGGAATCGGTCCTCAAACCTACCTTTTCGTGAGCTGCAATGTTTCAAGGTCAAGACTTTACCAAAGGGCCTTTGGGACCCTAATCTCATTTGGAGAACTAAGAGTGAATTTGTGAAAAATGTCTTCATTTTTATGACATATTTAAGGCAATTAAGACATATTAAGGCAAGTAATAATAACCGCTGATAAATAACTATGTTTCTATGAAATATCTCCAGGAAAAATACAATCTTACTTACTTTATTTTATACTGAAAATTATTAAAATTATTTCCAGGCAACTTTATTTTAAATAGTAGTATGATATTATGTACTTGACACCATTGCAGGAATTCGCGTACGTTGTAAAAATATTGTAAGATCTTCAAAATAATATGGCTTTTGTATTTGTCATAATTTGATGCTTAAAATATTTAATTGAATAAATCAAGACATATTAATTGCATATAAGAAATTTGATTGAAAATAAATCATTTCGATTATTGTTTCCAGTGAAAATACAGGTCAGTAAATTCTAATTAACCGACAGTATAATGTAACATTGTAAATTATCTAAACAATTAGGATAATAAATATCAATGTTATCTGTAAGAGTAACCAAGTTCTTCAAAGTAATCTAAGTTTTAATTGGTATGGTAAGTTAAAGGTAAAATAAAATAGAATAAGCGTTAATTAATAATGGATGCATTTTTACTCATCTTTTAATACACATATATTTAAAGTAGGCACCTAGACAAAAACCTTAACAATGCCTAGTTTCTACTTAGTATAGATAGGCAAAAAATATCTGATCAGGTAACGATATTTTCACAAGGTTGTCGCATTTTTTTTATTCCACTTACCTGGTATTTCATTAACCAAATCAACACCTACGCTGCATTTCGCCAACGGTATTTTATCGTACGAAAACGAAAGAACTTTAAACTCGGAATTTCTATCTAAAAGAAGAAACCTCATTCTTTTCTCAGCTGCAAATAATTAAGTCTTTGAAGTAACAGCCAAGAAAGGAAGAGAAAAAAAACTGTTTCTTCTCTTTCTGGCTACGTAACACTTATTCCTGATAAATGATTATCTGACCGATTACCCTTGATTAGTTACGTATCTTGTTGGGAACTACTTTTCAAAGAACTTTTTTTTTCTCGTTCTCTCTCTCCTCTGAATCGAACACCATTTTTCTCTTTCTAGAAAAATTCTAAGTAACATTTCACTATTTTTCCAGTGGTAGTAATTGGGGAAAATAAATTAACTTTTAGCCTGGTTCGTTCTTTTGGTATGAAAATGGTTTCACTTAGAGCGTCAAAGTGGTCGGTGGAACTTTTTTTCCCCGCCAAAAGTTCGTTATTCGCTTTTCCCTTATGAGGAACGCTCAATTGAGAATCAAGAATAATTAATTTTCTTTTAAAAGGTAAAATAAAAAAAGTACCATTTATTTTGAAATTTAGGCTTAGAATGGAGGTTTTATTAAAGTTAATTTTTATTCAATCTGCTTTAAGAATGAAAGCTGTTTCATAATATTTCAACTTGGAATAAAATATCTAAATAAAAGAAATTACTGGAACATATATAAGATTAATTATTACGAACACTTATTTGTGTATCTGCTTTGAATTTTATGAGGTTCCAGGTAGTGATTACTTTTTAAGATGAAGCAACTTTTAATGAGGCGGTATCTATTTATTTTAAGTTATTCGTAGGAAAGAAATCAACGTAAAATATTATTAATTAGCTTTCTGAAACATAAATGAGATTCATTCGGCTCATTCGGTATTTTTCTTGAGCTGCAAAGAAAATATAAATGAAACTTTATCAATTAGTATATTCTTTTCTTTTGAAAATTGGAATTGCTAATAACTTTTTATGAGTTATAATTTTGTATTTTGATTGGAATTAAATGAAAATATTATTTTTATATTCATTCATTTGTGTTTCGTATTATTAGTTTACCTTTTTTTTTATTTAGCGATTAAAATGCCAGTTGTTTATCGAATAGTTTATTCATTTTTTTGTGTTGAAGAGCAGTTCTGAATTAATATCTTAAGCATTTTTATTTAATTCCTGAGTTTAATGATTGAAAATAATATTGTAATAAATTTCACATTTATTTCCTGAAGGCTTAAAAATGTGAACGCAGTATTTTTCGAGGCGACGCTATATTTTAATTTTCTCAAATAACAATTATCGGTTAATAGAATGATGCAAATAAATTTTAATTCCATGCACGTGGCGCCATCTGATAGTGAATTTAAAAAGAAATAATTTTGTCATTCCGTAATATTTGTAATGACGTATTATAAATTAAGCTATAACATAAAGAAAAAAAATTAAAAGAGGAAAATACATTTTTGTTACACTAATAACAATATATTTTAAAAGTTATTTTGTTCTCTATTAGTTATCTCAATATTTATCTCATAAGTATTATGATAAATAAACATTTACTCATTTTTCAACTCATTGTATTTAATATTTTATTGTGATGCGAGTGTTATCAGATAAATATTTGTTATCTGAAATTTGTCAACAGAAAAAAAAGTCTTTATAGAAGCTAAAAAATAATAAATATAGAAAGAAACTTGTACATCTAGTTTTATAATATTGATGCCCTCGGTAAGAGTCTTATGTCAAAAATTTTTTTTATCTATGAATATCTGTTTAAGCCGGCGTCCTGGCTTAGGGGTAGCGTGTCTTCCCAGGGTACGAGTCCTGATTTGGGCTTGGGTGTTATTTACTCTGTGTTCTAATTGTGTAGTGTATGGAAGATCCCCTCCCCCGATATGAAAAGTTTAAAAAGGGGTTGTTCAAGCAAGTGTTATCTTCATATGATCTAGAAGTCAGACTTTTGCCCTTAAGATCCCAGGGGTCTTGACCCTCAGAAGCTACTGCCCCGTCCCTTTTCCATGTAACAAGGACATATCGCCATAAATATTTTTTTAAAAAAATGTCTGCATAAAAGGAAAAAAAAATAATCATGATTTAAGCGTCAAAGTTAAAAATTCTTTTAAGTTAAAATTCTATTTTATTGCTAAGCATCAAAGCTAAAAATTATTTTACATAAAAGCAAATTTTCCATTCTCATCATTTCTGTTACGAAACAAAGCAAAAATGTAATAATATTACATTTCAACAACATTTAAAAATTTTGATGTTCGTAAAATATTCATTAATGGAAGATATATATTTTTTCCCGTTTATTTATTTATTTTTATTTTTTTGAATATATTTTTACCTATTATGTAATACAAAATAATTAATAAAAGACAAAGAAAATGTAACAATGATAAATCAAAACGTTATAATTTTTTATATCAACTTATATGTAATTAACTATAGGACTTAATATAATTTAATTTCACAATTTCATGTTTTTAATTTATCTTCAACCAACTTCCTATTGAAACTACTTGATATGAATATTAATATGTAATATAATTAATTGAAGAATTATTATAATTAAATTGAAATGATTAAAAGTGTTTTGTTATTGCTTGTCTAGTTTATTGTACATAATATAATTAGCTAAAAGAGTCGAAAAAAATTAACCTTGGTTTCAAATATATTGTTTCTTTTAAATAATTTATTAATTAAATATGTAATTACATATTTTTTGAATATTTTTGATTTGAATTTTCTTTGATTATGTAGTACGCCTCTATAGGATTTCTTAACAAGATTTAAAATAAATATTTTAATTAACTTCATCGTCTATGCTTACTTATTTTATATAAGTAAAGCAACATATTATTAAGTTATATTAATGCAATTTTTATATCATTCATAGTATACAATACGATCGTGCATAATTAACATTGTAATTTATTTTTCCAGCTTTATTCTTTTTTACTTTTGTTATTATTTATAATATTAATTAAATAGTTAAGAAATTACATATTATGAATTGTAGTTAAGACTATTTAATCAAATTATTTCTAATTAAATTCAATGCAGCTGTAAAAAAATAGAAAAGATACTATCTTAATGTTTATTTAATATCACCTTTAAATTTAATTCTTCTCCTTTAAAATGCAGCTCTGTCATTACTAAAAGGTCCAAATGTCATTTCAATGAATTTATAAGAAATCAGGTCAATCATCAGGTCAACAACCGAAAGCGCGTACTTTGTTCAATTTACACACCCACTCAGAAGCTTTCTGAAAACAGAAAAGCTTTCTGAGAGACATTAAAGACGTACCAATATATTGTTTAAAAACCATTATACATCACAATAAGGCATTTAAGAAATTTTTCTTATGTTTTAAGAAAAATGAAGCCCAGACGTACCAATATTTTATGATACCTGAATCGAATGGTGTTAGGAATGAGACGTTAAATTATAATGTTAAAAAGAAATTTTTTTCTTGCCGTTGAAAATCGAGTTTCCATAAAACATTTCATGAATAATTCGGAAATGAGACTATTTTTATTGAAATTTACCAGCAGCTAAAATGAAAAAAAAAACTGTTTGTAGTTGCATCAACCTATTTTTCCTTTAGAAATTAAATTTTGTACTTTGCCCCCAGATTTGTAAATGAGTAATGTATAAGAAACCGAAATACGCATGGATGAAATTTAAGACCTCCTTGATCCAACGGAGGGAATTATAGAGTAAAATTTGAATTCAAGGGTGTTAAAGGACATTTTAAAGCTTTAATAATAATAATAAAAAAGATTTTGCCAAGGAAGTTTTGATCAAGCTGAAATAAAGTGCAACCCGTAAGAACATGCAAACCATAAAAGAAAAGAAAATTAAATGTGATAAAAAATGAAGTTATTAGAAAATTTTAAATATATATATATTATTATTCCTATGAATTCTATTAGCAGAAAAGGCCAAAAAAGATTGTTCAATATCTATCTCTCATTGGGCAGCCTTCAGAACATCGAACAGCATAGAAGAAATACTGTGCAATATCCTTTGCTAACAGGGAAGAAAATTTTCTGATTGTAACAGAAATATAATGTTCTCTCCATTTGCATCAATGATCATCGCCCGACTAAGCCTAACTGGGGTCTGGGGCAAAAACTTGCTTTGGGCCTCCCCCCCCCCTCTGGTTTACTACTTTAGTAATGAAAAACCTAACTTTATCATTGAAAAAGAAGAAAACGTAAAATAAACTATGTCTTCTAATGGGGGACCGGGGGCAACTGCCTCTTATGCCCTTGCCTTAAACTGTGTTCCCACGACGCTTCGAATCTTCAGACGAGCCACGCCTTCCCCCGTTAAACTCCTCTTGAGGTTTCTGGGGGTGCTTTGATGTCTGTGGACACGTCCGAATTTTCCCCGAAAATTTTGACAAAGTGTCCAGGCATCAAAGGACCCCAAGAAACCGCAAGATGGGTAAAACGGGGGAAGGCGTGGCTCGTCTGAAGATTCGACGCGTCGTGGGAACGCGACTTTAGTAAGGCTCTGTCAATGATGGCTTTACAACAATGACAAGTGGATTCTTCTAAGTGTTGAAATTTGGCTGGTACGCCATTGGCGGCGATATTTTATTAACATTTGATAACTATGTTCTACCATTAAAACGACGAACTCGATATCCGCTGTTATGGGTGTATCCTATAACGTGGACGTTATCTATCCCCATTAAAAGGAATCCACCGGGGCCAAATCGGTAGATTGAGATTATTAAGAGATTGAACAGACTTCCAATCCATTTAACAAGATAGGTCCTATGGAGGTAAGCTCCATATCATTGGTGAAATGTACGAAAGCTTTATTATAAAGCGAAACAACATAAGCATATTTGTAACAAATACTGCTTTCTAGGTTCAACTTCCTATGTGGGACATTTTCGGTGCCGGCTTTCTGGCACAGAGGTAGCGCGTCTTCATCCTGCTTTGGAAGTCCCAGTTCGGCCATGGGAGTTCTTCTGAGTTCTATCAGTGAGATGTGTGAATAGGTCCACCTGTAAAAAGGAGTTGTGCAAGCAAATGTGGTGAGCGAGTAGCTAAGTCGTACTCTTGGCCCTAATTGGAGCTACTTCAAAAACACGAGACGCTCCTTTCGGCTTAAATCTTCTGCTGTAACAACGGGAGGCTTGTCCATAGGCAGGTGCCATAAGTAACAACAACAACACAACATTTTTGGTGGCTGTTTTCTGACAAATGAATATTCAGTTTTTATAAGCAATTAATTTCTGTTTTAGACAACCTGCATATTTAATTCGTCTTCTCATTTTCGAAATTTATAAAATTGTTTTTGAATTTATGGTATAAGTAGCCTTCTTAATTCCCAAGAGTATTAAATAATCATTATAAATTCTTAGAAACGTCAAAAGTTATTTAATCTATTAAGCATATTTGAATTAAAAAAATAGATTTGAATGTCATCAGTCTGAGGCAAGCTACAAAATATAATCGTCTTTCGATAATAATCATACTTAAAGAAACAAAATAATCTACCTTAAAATGAATATAACTTTAACTGAAGAATTATATTTTAAATGAAAACACCCATTGCCGGCTATTTTAGTATGCAAATTCAATTATAATGTCAAAGAAGAATTTTAATAAGTTTCCAAAGCATGAGCGAAAATTCGAAAATTAAAATCAATTTTATTTTCACCAATGCCCACGCAGTCTTAATTCGATATTCAAATCCAACGCACGCCTTTATATTTTTTTATGAATACTAAACATATTTCTAAAGCAAATATTAGCATCCGCAATGCGTTATTCGAAACAATCCCTCAAAGAAAAGCTTCAAAGACCGTTTACCAAACGTTAAGCCTCGTCATGTGATCATCGCTTTATTGCAAAATTTAATAAAAATTTATATCCTGTTTTTCTAGAATATAAAAAGTTTATGCCACAGTTCATGAAGTTTTATCGAGCTGAAAGTGCAGGCCACTTTATTTACTTATTTTTTTATTCCCTGCAAGAAAATGATATTTGTTAAAAACACTTTTTACCCATGAGTCACACGTAGGCACGATTTTATCTAGCTGATTATTAAAGCACCATTGGTGAACTGCAGCAAGTAAAATGCTTTATAGATAGAGTTGAGCTTGGAAGCAAGGCATAGTTAAGATGGGCTTATTTTACGAGACGCTTTATAAAAATAAATGATATCAGTAAACAGCCAAGTAGGAGAATGGTGATAATAAAGATCGCTCGATAATTATGAGCAAGAGGTTAAGAAAAAAAAAAAGGAAATTAACTTTCGCGATGCGTAAGAAATTATAATTGGAGGTTATGGCGTGTTTCGAAAATATTTCGCTTAATTTATATTCTTTTGCTTGCATAATAATTTTTTCCGAAGTAAAATGGCTCATCTTAAAAATTCTTCTTTGTATTTTGAATTAAATTTTATATTTAAGTTATTTGAAACTGGAATTTTTTAAAAATGGAGTGGTTTTATAATAATTCAGCCCACTTCTTCTTTTAATCTTAATCATGATGTAAATGTATTTGATAATTAATTTTCTTTTTTTTAACAAAGTAGATCATAAGCTTTATACGTTTGAAATTTAACATATGCTTTTCATTAAATTCCATTTTTATAACAAATTTTTATAGCGTTTCAAATATTGCAGGATGTTTTAAGTGAGATAAGAAACTATTTTGGCTTTTAATATATTAATTTATTCAATGCAGCTTATTAGGATTACTTACTAGGTTTATCACTTTAAAAAAACTGATAAGAAAAGTCACACTTTAACCCTAATTATAGTTTTATTGCTATTTAAATCACCATTATTTTTTAATACAAAATCCTTTGAATTGAAATAAAATAATAAAATAATGGAGATAAAAATTATTTTAAAACCTAGTCTAAATTAAATTCACTTTTTGTGCTCCTACAAAAAAAACTGTATTTTTTAATCAAAAATTCCATTAAAATGTAGTGAATTATACCAAAGGAGTACTAATATTTAAGAAATAATTCAGAATAATATAAACGCAAATATTGTAAGACGAAGATCATTATATGTAATTATATAAAAAAATGATGGAGATAAAAACTATTTTAAAACCTAGTTTAAATAAATTTTAAAAAATATACTTTTTAAATCAAAAATTGCATTACAAATTTTTGAATTATACAAAAGGAATATTAATATTTAAGAAATAATCCAAAATAATATAAAAACGAATAGCGTAAAACAAAAACCATTATACATAAACGATATTTCTTGCTTATTAAAAAATTACTTTAAAATAATTTATCATCATTAAAAGAATCCTGCAAAACTTTTATAAAAAATAATTTTATTTTATTTTTTATTAAATCCCTTTTACGTTTCTGTTATTTCAGTTACAACAACACCTAACAACAGAAGGATTAATAAAATAGATAAAGAAACTTTTTTTTGAAATAAGCCCAGCAAAACAAAAATTAAAGGAAATAATTCATTAATAAAAAAAATATAGGTTTAGCATTCAAATATTAATAGCTCTCTTAGTTATTAATTTAGCTTTGTAAAAAGCATTATTTCTTTTTTTTCTCCCTCTATCTTCATAGCAAGTGTCTTGTAAAAATCTGTATAATACTTTAATAGGTATCAGATATAAATAAGACAACGGCTTTGAGTGAAATGTTGAGAAAAAAAACCCAATTGAATCAAAATTTTTAAACTCGTTTACGAATACTTTAAATTATAAATATTTAAAAAATGAAGAAAAAAAGGTAATAATACCATCCCATTTTATCGCTAAATTTGAAGTAACCGCCAATGAGTTGCTAAACCACTAATTATGTCAATTCGGCAATAGTGTAATCCGTTGATCTTTATCGCCAAATTTAAATCCATCGCTAAAAAGTTGCAAACCGTTTACGTTCATTTGCGAAGAAGGTATAATACGTAAGTACCAGAAAAATATTATTTAAAGTAAATAAATAACATATAAAGTTTGAAAAGATTATTTTCTTGTACCGGATATGAAATGAATCGTTTTTGCTATTAATATATAATCATAAATCAAAGGTAAAAGTTAACATTTTACTTTAAAGTATCTATGAAAAGTGAAAGAAATACCTTCTTTGAGAATATCTGATTATATTAGCATACAAGTTAAAATAACTTTGAATCTACCA
>JAOUZG010019144.1:5738838-5753381 GCA_026289955.1 Argiope argentata
CGGGAAATCATTATCTTGGTCTTAAAGAGCATAAGGTTTAGATAGGGAAATTATTTTTCATAGTGTTTATGAACAATGAGATTTCGATGGGGATTCTCTGGACGCACGCTGACCCTGGTAAGGGAAACAGAGGGATCTTTATAAAGGAATGTGCTTGGCTGGATACTTTTCATCTCTAACATGGAGCGTGAGAATCTGTAGCTTTTAGCCGATTCAGCAATTCTACACGGCTTCTGTTGATTTAATTAACTAGAACAGGTGGAAAGGATCAGGAAATAAGAGAATATTTTAGAATGATGTTACTATGGGCTAAATTAAGATAAAACTTTAAAAATTAAGTAGGGTTTAATTAAATTTCATAAATATCATTATATATATATATATATATAATATTGTGTCACAATATTATAGCAATATTGTAAGATACTGCGTTCTCTCTTGACTTTATAATGCCAATAATTATTTATTATTCAAAATAAATTACTTTAAGATAAGTGTGATTCTTTATTGATATGTGATAAAACATCTTTAAATATTTTGGAATTTTCAAAATTCTAATTTCATTTAAATTTTCCAAAATAATAATCCAAAAATAATTTTCTTAAAAATCATATCACTAATTTTTCATTTTTTTATACATAGTCAGTAAATGATTAGTTGCTTTCTACGAATAATTTAAAATTAAAATCTTCATTATTACATTTTGCAAAAAATTATCACTGTTATTTTAATATTGGACAAATAATATACGTTTGCGTATGCCTAATCAAAAAAGAAAAATTGATTTACTATAAAGAAAAGCCGATTAATTCGTAATTTCAACTTCAAATTTAAAAATCCATTAAATTTTTTTAAAAAAAATAAGCGAAATAGGAAAAAATGACCAATAAGGAAATTTTCTAAAATATTTTCATGAAGTTAACATCATGAGTTTATTTCGTTCGTAAATTAATGACCGAAATGCATAAGATTAAAATGCATTAATTTCTGTAATTTGGATTCATGAACATATAAAACCATACTTTAGTTACATATATCTAATGGAATAAATGATTGTGTTTCCGTAAAATTTGCATATACATTCCTCACTGTTCATTCAACATTTTATTTTATTAAATCTGGGGCTGCAATCATGAAACGAATACTAGAAATTGGAATTAAAGGCGAACATTAACAAAAAAAGAGCTTAGTAAATCCTTCCAGAAGCTGAGGGAAACTGCTTACTGGATGTGCATTGCTACTGGGTGTACTTAATTACCAGGTTAAAATTACTGATAATGAACGACACTCCCTTGAATGTTTAACCAAATTATCGGGAACGTTAAAAGGGCTTTGCTGATGCATCAGACAATGTTCTTATGCAGGCAAATTTGTTCGTTGAACTAAAATGGTTCAAGTCCGAGAGAAACCTTCTCTAATTTAGAGACTTGATTTCGGAAACTTAATACATTTTACGCCAAGAAGTGAGTTTAGTCACTGAAACAGCATAGTTTCAGAATAAAGAGAATCAGGATATGAGGAATTTATAGACTTTCTTTTATAAATTACATTTTAAACAAAAATAGAATATTTGCCTCATATTCTCTTTTTGAGTTGACCTGTTACATCTTAGATTCAGAATAAAGGGAATCAGGATATGAGGAATTTATAGACTTTGAATGTTAAGTTGAATTTGCGATTGAATGTTAAGTTTAGAATTATTAATAAATTTTCCAAATGCTCAAAAGCCGGAATATTTCTATTTTATTTATTCTACAAAATCAATTCCAAATACCAACAAACTTCTTATGCATCATTTTTGATGTATTGATTTCTTTTCCATTGTATTCTTTGGTCTTAAGAAATTAGTTAATTTAAATTACGAAGAATTTAAAAATATGGGAGCTTTAATTAGATTAACCTACCTAAATTAATACTAAAATGATTTCCAATGCCTTGCACAATGAATCAGTATAAATCATTGGTTTTATAACTGGTAAATTAATCAAAAATTCCTGGTAGGTAGGAATGTGCAAATCGAAACGATAATTTTTAATTTAAATTTCAAAAAAACTTCATTATTTCACGATAAGTAAAATGTAATTAATTTTTTAATCCCATCTACTATGATAAATTACCTTTTCAACTACAATTCTCAAATATTTTTCTTTCTTACTAAAAAATATTTTCTCATAAATTTTTCTTTTAATATCAAGATTATTTTTCATTTAAGTTATCAATTCCAATTAAATATTTCCCTTACAAACAACTTGCAAAATTTTAATTGCAATGGATAAAACGAATGATAAAAATAAGGAAATAACTTTTATCATCTCATATTTACTTATAGTAATGTTTCACCAAATTTTTTTTTTTTGCTCTCGAATGTTGAATTTTGAATTATTAATAAATGTTCTAAATGCAAAACATCCAGGATATTTCCATTTTATTTATTCCTCAAAATCAACTAAAATACCAATAAATTTCTTATGCATCATTTTTGTTGTATTGATTACTTTTCCTATGTATTACTTGGTCTTAAGCAATTAATTAATTTAAATTCCAAAAAATTAAAAAATGGGAACTTTAAGTTGATTAACCTACCTAAATTAATACTAGAATAATAATGTAAATGTTTAAAATAACTGAAATAAAAACTTCCCCAAATTTGTGATACTGAAATACTGAAGTTGCAGTCAAAGTGATACATCGAATATTAATAATAATAATTGTTGTGTTATATTTATGCATATCAACATGGCTTGTTTTAACTATAGCCTATTTATTACACTTGCTGTGGCATATAACTAACCAGATAAACCCTTAATAAATATTTATTGTACTAATTCAGTGTACGAAAACTGTAGTAATCTGATTATCTCTATATAAGACATTAATAACTAGCTAAATCGTGAATTTATCTTTATTACATACATTAGAATGATATTTATTCTTCAGTATGGGCTGGTATCCCATACTGAAAGAAACACCATGACATATGCCATTTCTGGACAAATTGATTCCAACCTTTTGCAGGAGGACAGGGATTGTGTAATTCTCTCCCAATAAGGCCTTTTAATGGGAGGTTAATGAAATAAACCGAATAGCCTAAGTAGTTAGGAAAAATGGCATTGAAGAGATGTTGGAAAAGTTAATTTAGAAACGGCCCGGAAGAGTTAGAACAAATGAAATTAGTTTTTGAGTTGGAGGAATGCTTACTAAGTGGGAGCGAAGACATATATTGCAGGGATGGAAAAATAATTGGAGACTGGAATTCTTTAGCAGTGAAATACATATTGAACTCTTTCCTTGACGTAGAATGCTTATCGCGTGGAGATTAAATTGGGAGAAATTCAAACTTACCTATTATCAGCAGCAACTCGGTACGCATAATTTAATCTAATAACAAAAGAAATGGCGCAATTAAGCAAAAATTGGATTTGTTCAATAATTAGAAGATTTAATGAATGTATGTTTGGTAATTCGATTTACTTTTTCTAGTTATTGATTTAAATGAATTGATTATCTTTTATGTGAAATAAATTTCATTTATATATGTAAAAATTAATTATGTAAGGTATCTAAAGGTATTATGAAACAATGAAAGTAAGATTTAAAATTAGGAATAAGTATTCAACCAGAAATCGGAAAATTTGATACTTTTGCTCGTTTTTTATGTGTATGATCATGAATTTAATCGAAAAGAATAATAGAAACATTTGTCCACTAAACTTTGAAATGTATTTGTAATGAAACTTTTCAAATGAAAAAAAACCTTTGTTAAATAAAATTTTAATACATGAAATAAAATACTTCGTTAAATAAAATATTAATATATGAAATAAAACAAAAGATGCCTTTTGGAATCAAAACTTAATTCCGAGTGTAAAGACCGATTCTTTTCCTTAAAATCAAAGTTACTTTTATTAACTTAAGAAATTTTAATTGTTGTTACCCTTAAATACAATTCATTTTGAAAAATTAAGGAATAAATATTCAACCAGAAATCAGAAAAATTGATACTTTTGCTCCACTTTTAATGTGTATGATCCGAAATTTAATCGAAAAGAATAATAGAAAAATTAGTCTACTAAATTTTGTAATGCATTAGAAATGAAATTTTTCAAATGAAATAAAATATTAATACCTGAAATAAAATACTTCGTTAAATAAAATATTAATGCATGAAATAAAATACTTTATTAAATAAAATATTAATACATAAAATTAAATATTTCGTAAATAAAAAAAATTAATGCATGAAATAAAATATTAATACATGAAATAAAATTAAACGAAATATGCCTTTTGGAATCAAAACTGAATTTCCAATATGATGAACGACTCTGTTCATTAAAATCAAAACTTCTTTTATTTACTTTAGAAGTTTTAATTAAGAGTTTCAATAAAACACAATTCATTTTTAAAAACTTCATCAGATTCAAATATCTCTGTAATCAGTCAGAGAATGCAATTAATACTCATGTAAAAAAAATAAACTAACAAGGAATGCTATTATGAGGGTGACATCAGAAATAGGTTTTAAAATTAAATGTATTCTTAAATTAAAAAAAATAATAATATAAGTTTAAAATCTGATTTATTTTTGTTTTCATTTTCTCATATAGGAAAAATTTAAGGTAGGAATTTCTGTCCAAAAATTTGAAATCGAGAACTTAGTGAATCACAAAGTTTTAGATAGTCTTGAACTTGAAAGTACATTTTGAAAACTAAATGTATCTGTTTGACAGTGGATTCAATAATTGAAAAATTTCTTGAGTTTAATTCAGTATCTGGCCTTAAAATCAATTTTGTCGACTTTTATTAAATTCCTCAAAAAAATCGATCTAAAGAAGCTTGCATGTATATCTATTTAAACGTATGTTTTTGAACTCGATATTTCAAAAAGTCAGACAGCTCTTCGAATGTAATTTGGCATATGATTTTAAACAAAAATTAGCTGTAAGTTCACTTCTCTTTATCAAAAGGGGTGGTCATCTTCGTTTTGTACCCTCTTGTACCATAAATACCAGCAGAAGTAGTCTCCTCAAAACTTTCTCACATACACTATAATAAAGATGTTAACCAGAGAAAATCTTTTATATCATCTGCATACAATAGTTTTCCGACGTCCTGGTACAGAGGTAGGGTATCTTCCCCGTGATTTGGGTGCCATGGGTTCAAGTCCCGGTTCGGATATGGTCGCTCTTCATCTATGCTCTCTGTGAGATATGTGAATATGATCCTCCTCTTGTTAAAAGGGACTGTGCAAGCAAATGCTTTGCGTGAGTAGCTAAGAAGTACTCTTGGCCCTAGATGGCGCTACTTAAAAACAAGAGACGCGCCTTCTGTTTAAAATCACTGACTGTATTATGCAAGCTTTAACAGGGCACCATTAGAAAATACAACATCAGTAGTTTTGAAATATGCACTTTTGGTGTGAATTCAATAATTTTATTGATTATATCGTGTTACTCTTGGTGAGTTATTTGGTGATTAATTTAGAGCATTCCTAAAATCGGATTTGGGCTTGACATGCATTTTTGTCAACCAATTGAAACAAATATTAGACATAAAACTAGCATTTACATACACAAATTCTCACATCTAATTTGACATATTTAAATCATTGCGTTATCGGATGTTTTTGAAAGCACACCGACTGACTACCAACCCTTTGTTCAATTTCCCTAAAAATTTGACTGATGTCTACATCATAAATGTTAAGTCTGAGTATTGAATCTTATCTATCTAACTCTTTTCATTTTGTATTGTAGTTATTGAGTTAATTTTTGTAATTATTGAGTTAATTCAAATAGCATAACACTCGAACTTTCACAGAAAATATTTTTTTTTCCAAATTATAAAAAAAAATCTATAAATATTTGCAATCTATAATATATTGTTTATATTAAATTTCCTGAATCTTGATCAAAATGTTCATGAATTATCTTTGTCATAGACAGACAAACACTTTCCAAAAATGTGTTTTTCTTATTCAGGGAGTCCAAAAACTTGGAAATTCATGTACTTCTAGAGCTGAAATTTTTCGAAAATTTTTGACGATTATTATACTTTCTCTATTCTAATATACGAGAAAATAAAAAAAAAGTCAGATAAACGAAATTTTATAAGTAATCTTTTGAAAAAAGATATAATTTTGAATTAAACATTCCTCTATCAATCTAAAACAATGTGTACAAAATTCATATTCAAATTCCTACATCGTATAGAAAAACACTAAAAATTGTCTCACGGAAATAGGAGGTATGGAATATTCCTCTAACAGTGTTCACATTGGTCCCCAAATTTTCACCAACTCTTACCTAACCATTGTGTTAAATGGATGATGCACAGATAATGGAAAATACACTGCTGTAATGTCAGACAAACAATTAATATATGAAAAAGTCAGCGAGAGAATACTCTACATAAGTTTATTTGTTCTGCTTTAAGAAATAAACTTGTTTCAAATATTTATCATATTCCTATATGGGATATTTATATAGTTAATTATCAATACATCTTTTATATATATTAGGCACTGCATGATTAAATATATATATAAAATGCAAATTTGGACAGGAAACTGCGATTTTGGATTAAATCAAATTAAACAAACCAAAATCTAGCTAAATCAAAATGGTATCTAAATTTTTGTTAAAAAATTTGCAAAGTTTAATAAAGATCATACTGTTTAAATTTACCAAGAATTATTATCGAATCAGATCATCCAATAACTGAAAGTGTGGAATCAATTATTTTGGGAACTTAAAATTTGAAGAAAAAAAATTAATGATAATCTAAAAGCCAAAATTTCCAATACAAAGGTGTTTTTTTTTTCACATCAGAAAATTTAAGTCGGAAATGAATACAAATTTTTTCAACAAACTTTATCTAAACCCTTTCTTGATGTATTTGAGAAAACAAAGCTAATTGAAAATGATAAAATCACCTGCAAATAACTGTGCTCCCTTGCAAAGAATATTTAAAAAAAAAACGATATATAATGTAGAAAAAAAGTGTACCATACAATTAATAATATCTCTATAAAAGCATCTTTGCTAAAGAAGCACTTTAGTAAAGAAATATACTTTGTATAAGACATTATGAAGTATATTATTAAGCAAATATTGCTTTTTAAATCGTTATTTGCGTTTCCAAAACAATTTTTGTTTATCCTTTCTGTCTAAAGTATATATTAACAGAAAGCATTCATTTGTGCTTCCCAAGCATTTCTTTGTCTTTTCTGTCTTATGGATATGCATACGAAGACCATTCAATTGGTTTTCATAATTTTTTTCTACGTTATATACATGAAAAACTCTAGAAATATATAAAATAAGAATTTAAATAGTGAAAAAATGATATTAAAAATGTTTTTTCACTTCATAATTCTTTGCTAAAGAATGCTGTAAACCTTTTCTTTTAGCAGCTCTGAAGTGTGTAACAGATTTTCTCTAGAATTTGAATAATTTTCATAGAAAAATATTCAAAATGCAGCGAAATTAATTATCAAACAAATATTGTCCGTTTGACAAAGGATAATTGCTCTCGATAATTCATATTGAAACCAAACAAAGCTTCAGATTTCCATTTCTAATGTTTAATGACTTTACAAGAAATAATATAGTAATCATTCTAAACCAATTAGTATATTCTAAAAATCTCTTGAATGAAAATGAAATTCTTTTCCATTTAAATAAGTGTAACCCATTCAAATTTCTCTGGCAATGTGGTGACTAGCTGCAATAAAAAAAACCCATGCGATTCTCTTTAGTTTGCTATTGAAATCGGTATTCTTTTAAAGATTCAATCTGTTTATAATATAAAATGATATAAATAAAAAAATATTCAAATTAATTAATTTTTTGAATAAACAAAATATTCAGAGCCCATCAATTTTCAAAGAGTCATATGCAGCTTGTTTACATTCCTTTGAGATCTTTGAAACCGACACCCTTCTATCAATCCACTCGTAATCATAATCAATTTGCCCCCAGGCAAGTGACTTTGTGAATGGAATTCCACTCTAGTTTACTCGAAATATACTCACGGGCACTAGATTCAGAATTCCATTCAAGATCGATTCAGCTCTCTATACATTTATCCACCTCGGACGGCCGTACCGTTCTCCGCGGACAAACTCAATTTGCCCGACCTAATTGAATTGAGTTGATAAGTGTAGCCTGCTTTTAAGATTCCCAATTTCGGGAAAACCGAAGCAACCATTAGCGATTGGAATCTCACTCCCAGACAATGGGAGGACCTGATACTATTACAAAGGCCTTTGTTGCTGATGTTTTGAAAAGAGGGAGCGGTATGCTGCCGAGTTGGAAAATGATAACCTGCTCGTTTATGAAGGGGATATTTGTTGATATTCTTGTCCATCAAGCAAATGTATGCATGGGAATAATTACTTTTCTGATCCTAATACTTATGGGTGGTAGCACATAATTAATAGATCAGTACTAATGTATACAATGTCAGGCATTAGTGCTTAAATCTGGACTGGTTTGTGCCCTGTGGAATGCCGGTTTCAGTCGTAATGCTATGTAAATGTACATGATATTATAATATATTGAATTTCTAAGCTGATATATAAGAGTCTCATATATCATATTATATATTTATGCTAAGAGTATGAGAATTACAGGAGGATTCAGAAGTCTAATGGGACTTTGAAATTCAATTATCAGTAAAGGTAAATTTAGACCGTATAGTAAATATTGTAAATGAAACCGAATTTCATCCATCGAGAAATTTATCAATGGTAAACTGAAACGGACATCGTAATTCTGAACCATGGTCAGATGATGAAGCACCAGAGATGACACCTCCCTCACTAAACTTCCGCACCCCACCTGTAAAAAAAATGTTTGGATTTAACGAATTTAATATCTACCAGAACCAATTACACGACGGTTTTTCAGTAGAATCGTCCATCTACAATGACCAACTTGGAACCCTCTGATTCCGAAGTAGAACCAGAAGGCTTACACATGACCAACACTACCAACAAGCCACCGCATTATTCCACTTTACCAACAAGCCACCGCATTTCTTTCATTTTCACCAAAACTGGGTATTTATGCTGGAAAAAATTAAGGTAATTAAGGTCTAGCAATTGAATTTCTGAATGAATGAATATTAATGTATGTACATTGTGGCATTCTCTATTCAGGATCATAGATGACAAAATACAGTTTTCCTTAGCGATGTTCTATATTTCTGCTGATTATGTTTTATCTTTCCTTCAGACCTGCTTATTGATGCTGCAAAATATAAGGAAACTTGTTGATGGTTATGTTCTTGGACGAGAGATTATGCATATCATTACTTTATGTTGCTTCCTCTTAAGATTTCAGATTCCGTTACACGAAGTAATAATTTTTTTTTGGTGGTATGCAATATTTCTGTTCGTCATTTCAATTATTCAATCAGAATCGGTTATTGATGTTGCAAAAAGTTGGAACAATTATCTGACAGTTATATTCTTGGATGAACAACACGGAATGCACGGAGATTTATTGATTTCTCCATTCAGGATCTTAGATGAGTTCCGATATAGGAACATATTGTTTCTTAGAGATATGCAGTACTTACGTTCACTATGTTTTGTCATGCCATCAGAAATGGTTACTGATACTGCAAAATATGGGGGATACTTACTAATAGTTATGTTCCTGGATGAGAGATTATGCATATTATTATTTTATATTGCATCCCCTCAAGATTTTAGATGCTATTTCACGAAGTAATTCACTTGTTTTAATGTTATGCAATATTTCTTTACATCATATTCTGTTATACCTTAAGAACTGTCTATTGATGTTGCAAAAAGTTGGAACAATTATCTTGCAGTTATATTCTTGGATGAGTAATACGGAATGCCATTACTTCGTGAAGTCCTCCGTTCAGAGTATCAGATAAATTCCGATATAGAAACACAGTTTTTCCTAGAGATATGCAGTACTTACGTTCTCTATAATTTGTTTTGCCATCAGAAATGGTTATTGATACTGCAAAATACGGTTGACACTTGCTGATATTTATGTTCCTGGACTAGGGATTATGCATATTATTACTTTATGTTACCTCCTTCTTAGGATTTCAGATGCTGTTACAAGAAATAATGTGCTTTTTCTAATGGTATGCGATATTTATTTTCGCCATATTCTATTATTTCATCAGAATTGGTTATTGATGCTGCAAAAAGTTCAAACTATTATCTGATAGTTATATTTTTGGATGAACAACACGGGATGCACAGGATTTATAGATTCCCCCATTCAGGATCTCAAATGAAGCCCAATGTAGCAACTCATTTTTTTCTTAGAGATATGCAATATATATATTCGCCATGTTTTGTCATTCCATCAGAAATGGCTATTAATGCCTCAGTAAATGGATATTTATGTATAACAGAAAATGGATATTTATGTATTATGCTCTGAAATAGACAATTATATAAAATGCAAAGCTTAAAATTAATAATCAAAAAGATAATTTATTGATTACATACTCTTTTAATAAAAACTCTTAAATTTTTAAAGCCAAATAAAACATTGCATTATTTCGAAAAATTTTTAAGTAAACTTTCGATAAATCAATAAATTTTTTTAATGTGGCATATTTTAGGTTTAATTATTATCAAAGGATTCTAATAGTTTCGATCTGCAAAAATTGTTATTAAATGTTATTCTTTATGTATATCCACAAATATAATCTAACAATTTCTTTTTTAATATCATTTCTACAAAAAAGTGCTGTATATTTTCATGTTTTGTAAACAATACAGAATTTTCATTGGTTTTCCATTCTAGATTCTAAATTAAGGTCTTTTTCAGGGTTAATTGTTTTTATTTTTCAATATATATAGCATGCACTTTTCATCCTTCTTGAAATTTGAATTAATTTGCAAAATTTCCATCATTGTTATTGACTGAATAATAATTAACTCATAAATTCTATAGTTATAAAATATCCTTAGGGATTTATCAGGAATATGTTTATCTTTGCTATACGTTATACTAAATATATAACCAGTGCCATCAAATTTGGAAAACATTATTAAAAAAACATGAGATATAAAGTAAAGGAATCAAGAATATCTGAAATTTTACAAAACATTATTAAAAATTTTAAAACAGTTCTGGTTAGTTTATTTTGAATGCGTTATTAGAAAAATGAACAAATAAGAAAAAATAAAGAGCAATTTAAATAACTTGTATCACCTTACAGCATAAAATTCCTTGTATATTTCCACTACAAAATATCATCCTAGTCTTAGAATGTAAATAATATTTTGTAAAGTTCTAAAATCTTTAAAATAAACTAAGTATGCTCCAAAGAAGGATTTTTCAAAAATTTAACATTTCTTGTAATGTTTTTTTTATACATTGCATAATATTGCATAAAACATTTCGCCATAGATTAAATCAAAAGCAATAGATTCAACTTATGAATTAAATATCGCAAATAATTAAAGTTAGTACATGAATTTGTTAAAATATAATTATGTTATATATCGGACTATTTTCCATCAAAAAATAGAACTCTTCATATTAATTAAAAGTTAATTCAATCTAGCTCCCATAAATATTCCTATAAAATTTATGAATGGAATGTTATTCCAGTAGTTTCAAAGAAAGAAATTGTTAGACATTAAATATATTGCAACCATAATATTGAAAATGGAGGATTATTTTAAAAATTAGTTATTTTTTCAAGAGTCTCTTAAAAGCATCTTTTAATAAGCTGTACATTTATTATTTATACTGATTTCTAAATGTCGCAAACAATCAATAAAATTTTACTATCGCATAAATTTTTGATAATTCTTTCAAACTTAAGTGAAAAGAATGAATAAAAGGCCGCATTTCCCTAAGAATTTTCTTGAATAGTTAATCCTTCTTTTGTTGAATATGCAGAAAGCAATCTTTTAAAGCCGAATAAAAAAAAGGATTTTTTGAATCTAAATTTGCTTTGAAAAGTTTCAATTGGGGAAACACGGTTTGAAATAGGATGATAAATTTTTGCGATTTAACTTTTGTTGATAAAATGAAAAAGAGTTTTTAATGTATTGTGCTGGTTTGCAAATACCGTCGCAATCACAATAGCAGAAAATATTGCTTTGTTATGAAAGGATAATATTAGTTCTTCTTTGCCTTGAAATGCCAGATTTTCTTATTGTGTTCTGTTATCTTGAAAAAACAAATTATTTCTTATGGATCTAAAAGTGCATGATTATAAAATAATTGATGTTCACATTTTAAAAGCAACTCATCTTTTTTTATTTAACTATAAAACTGCGTTACTTCTAAACAATCATAAATGGATACTATCGATAATAAATTTTTAAGCGAAAAGGAATTTTATATTATATAAATGCCGGCTTTCTGGCACAGAAGTAGGGTGTCGTCCTCGTGTTCTGGGAGTCCCGGTTTGGACATGGTTGTTCTTCTGTGTGCTATCTGTGAGATGTGAGTCTGTCTACCCCCTGTAAAAGGGGCTGTGCAAGGAAATGTGGTGTGTATGTAGCTAAGTCGTACTCTTGGCCCTAGTTGGCGCTACTTCAAAAACCAGAGACGCTTCTTTCGGCTTAAATCTGTTGCTGTAACAGTGGGGGGATTGTCCATTTCAAGCGCCACTGGTAACAACAACATATTATATAAATTTATTAATAATTTCTTTAAGAAAAGATCTGAAAATTCATATTTATCGTGCAGTTAATGTCCGCCTATCAATAAATAACCTATCTTTTTTTATTCATCTATACATAAATATGAATTTTTGTAGCCCAAAGTGATTTTTATATTATGAAGCTTGGTTAATAATTTCTGTTGAAATAGATTTAAAAGATTTGAAGATAGATATTATAGATAAGAAAATTCATATTTATCAAACAATTAATGTTCTTTTTTCAATGAATTATTCATCATTTTTATTCATCTATAAACCACTTTACTGTTAAAAAATCATAAATTTAAATTTTGATAGTAATTTCTGTAGAGAATGTAATTTTTATATTAAATAAATTTGATCAATAATTTCTGTAGAAATAGATCTGAAAGATCAGATCTTAGATTGATCTTAATCTAAAGATAGATGTTATAGATCGGAAAATTTATATTTATCGAACCATTAATGTCTGCCTTTTTATGAATTACCCATCTCTTTTATCCATATATAAACTGCATAACTACATCTGAACCACAATTTGTACATTTATACTATCGACAGTAATTTGTGCATGAAAAAGTGATGTTTATTTTTTATAACTCTAATCATTAATTTTTGTAGGAATAGATCTGAGCATTCATATTCATCAAATAATTAATCTTCGCAGTTTAATAAATTTCTCATATTTTTTATTCATCTATAAACAGCATTACCTATAAATAATTATAAATTTATAATAGAGGTAACGGTTTTTGTAAGAAAAAGTGATATTTATATTAGATAGCTTTGAAGCTTCTTTGTTGTATTTACTTGGCAAAAACCCTCAAGTTAATCTTTTTGTATTTTTAAAATTGATAAAGTTTTATTCCCTCATTTAAAATGGTGGAAATTTTTAAAAAATAGTTTCATTTTTTAAACATTCCTAGTAAAACTTAAAATTCTCATATTGCAATGATTTCCTTTCTCTGGTTGGCGCAGCATAGTCAACATATTGGCTTTTGTGCCAAAAATAACCAAAAAAGCGAAAAATCTTAAATAACCAAAAAGCGAAAAATCAAATCTTAAATAACCAAAAAGCGAAAAATCAAATCTTAAAAAAATATCTTGATTGTTTCCGGAATTTCTTTTGCATATAATAATAATTTTTTCCTCTTTTATTATTAGATGCCCGGTGGAGGTGAAGATGATGCGAGAAGTTCGAACCATCGAACCCCAAAGCAAGTCCCTCGAGGGATATCTAGAGGCCTTCACATTCACCGGTAGCAGCATGCTGGAATTGGAGGCAGAAGTGGAGACTTGTCTGGAGCATTGCAAACCCGTAATTAGAATTTTTTTCCTCTCATAATCGTTCTGTTTTGATTCCGAAAGAAAAATGTTTAAATCTCTCTGACATGACGGAGGCAATTCCGAATCATTCGTGCTTTACATGCACGGAACGAAAGAAATGCGACGAACTGTAATTAGTTGAAAACGCTGTGGGGAGATTCTTGTATTTTTTGTTTTTTATTTACTCGTTTACAAAGTATAAAGAAAGTACTGTAATTATATATATATTTATGAAAAGCCGGTTTTCTGGCACAAAGTTAACCCATCTTCCTCGTGTTCTGGGAGTCCCAAGTTCGAATCCCGGTTCGGGCATGGTTGTTCTTCTGATTTCTATCTGTGAAATGTGTGAATGTACCATCCTGTAAAAGAGGGACTGCAAGCAAATGTGGTGAGTATGTAGCTAAGTTGTAATCTTGGTCCTAGTTGGAATTAAATCAAAAGCAAGATACGCTCATTTCAACTTAAATCTGCTGCTATACCAGAGGGGGGCTTGCCCATGGCAAGTTCCATAAGTAACAACAACAACACACACACATACACACCCACCCACCCAC
>JAOUZG010019144.1:5753781-5781768 GCA_026289955.1 Argiope argentata
ATGAAATCAATATCGTCTTTTGATGAATCATTACGTTTCAGATCTCTGAATAAGAAGAACTCATTTCTGGTGATATATCAGTCATTCAGTCAGTCTGTCTGCCATATTATGATGTGTTATATCCAGAAGTCAGTCTCTGTGATCGCAGTAACCCAACAACTCTTGAATTGGAGTACTTTGTGACCAACTTTGTTAATATGATCCAGCCACCACACACTCGGAGAGTCTTCAGCTGGTGGGTGCGAACTCGTAGCCCAGGGATGCGAATCCAACGCTCTACCAACTGCTCCGGCATTAAAATTCTAAATATCCTGTAAAAAAGATTTTGATAAATTTTATATAACTGCCTTTAAAAAAGAATTGCCCTCCGTTTAGGTTACTGATTTATTTTGAAACAGGAATTCTGATTACTGAAATAATTTTGTTTATTACTTTTATCTATTCATATCCTTTGACTTAGTGACATTGTTGAAAAGCTTCACTTCCTCAATCAATTGAGTTTTTAATAAAGTGTATGATTTATAAACCTGAGACAACAATTCACGGGTCAAAAATTTAACTACATATTTACAAAAAAATAACTAAAATTTATCATAAGCATAATTTTACCGAAACCTATAATCTTATTTTATTTTAATGAGTATTCATCTACATATAAGACCCACTAGAGGGCACCTCATAATTGAGAATAGCAGCTTCCTGTATGGTGGTTGATTCTAGCTATCCTGGTTGGTTACGCTAAGCTTCATTTATATTTCGATTAATAATTTATTTTATTATCTTGGGCGATGTGGCAATCAACACACACCTATTTATAAACCTTCATTTAAGTTTCGGTTAATAATTTGGTATTTTATTATCTTAGGTGGTGTGCCAAATCCCAACAGGCCGCAGAGAGGATGACACAGAAACGGTTTTCTCCTTCGGGCGTAAGAAAAGAGATTCCGGATCCGATGAAGTGTTGTCCTCTGTGACTCTTTCCAGAAGCATTGCCATTCAAGCTGACGACTTCGCAAGTGTTAAATCGCTCGTGCCAGAAAACTATGCTTCTCCTGTAACCGCGCCTTCACTTCTAGGTACTATATTATTATTTTTTATAACACAGTATGTTTTATAGACATGTCAACAAAGCATAAAATCAAAGTGCATGAAACATTACATCGTACCATTTGAGCAAAAATAGATAGAAAACGATTTCTGTTTATGAAACGCTATTATTTTCTCTCTCTTCTAATCTATACGGTTACATAGGTTATGTGAATGAGATTGACATTTAGATTTGATCTCTAGACTGGAGTAAATTGAGTTAAAATGTTGTTGAAGTTATGTCTTGGTAATTTCACTTGTCCTTAATTGTGTAATTCCAAATTAAGAATAAACTTTGAATGATAGTTAAACTTTTTAAATATTTTGATTGTTGATTCAAGAATTTAAAGGAATAACTAATGATTGTTAATTTGTAAGTTGGCTTGTTTCTCACTTGAAAATTGCTAAAGTGATATAACAATGAAAAGAAAAAGGGAATAATAGTGTCATAATTTAAGAGCTGGAAAAAAACATGAGTAATATTAACGTATCGGCTTACTTCTGTAAATACTACATAGGTGCTCAAATATTATCCTGAACAGGTAACACTAAAATCGTTTAGATGTTTTTTAAAATAAAAATTTTCGTTTACCCTTGCAAATGGGAAGGCTTTGTTTGCACATTGCAGGCAAAATTCTTGGTCGTTTCCACTCAAATAAATTTCTGTTTAGAGCAGTTAACAAGTAGATGATTATATAACTTTGTGGGATGGGAAGAGGAAAATTTGAGAAAAATACTAGGTAAAATGATTTGCAATAGTTATCATATAATTTATTTTTTTCATTCCTAGCATAACTCAAATTTAGGTTCCTCGTAAAACTGCAAAACCTGGGATCCTTTTTTCGAATATAAGAAAATTCTCTACCCCCTCCCAAAATCCACAATGACAACCATAAGGGATTGACATACATAAGATGACTCCCCTCAGTTGGTAGCCTTAGATAAAATCCTTGCTTGGCCATCTTTTCCAAGTTCTGAAAACATTTCCTATTCTCCAAAACCAACTGAACGAGCATATTTAATGAACAAATCACTGACCTCAAGTAATAAATTCATCACACAACGAAAGAGAGAGGAATTTCACGCTGATAAAGTGGCGTTTCGGGCGTCTTCGACAATTTCTTTGAATGGCCATTTGTGACCATGCAGTGCCGATATAGTTAAGTAGAATTTTTTAAGCATTGGAATAAAAGAAAAGGAATATTACCTTGTTTTCCTAGTAGCACTTGCCTTGTGTAGAAATAAAAAAAAGTACAATCAATGTTAATGTATTAATTTATAACTGCAAATGTAACAAACATGACCGAATAATTCCGAGTCTTTTATAGGTAATAAAATATTTTTTATGAACATTTTGATTCAAAATATGATATTTAAATTTATAAAGAGGATTTATGTATCAATGTGGTATATGATTAGTTCTTAAATATATCTATAATAAAAGGGTGCGACAGGAGAAACACCCCCTCCCCTTGGCGCTGTATGGCGCACTTTTAAAAACTCGCCAACTATCAGCGTTTGATTTGTAGAATCAAATTGAAATTCAGCGGTTTAAAAAATTCAACCAATCAGAAACAATTCAGATACCGGTTCCTAGCACGATCACGAGATTGGGCACGTTTCCGTCCCACGGCGAAGTGGAGGGATGATTCTATGGACCAACAAGTAAAAGACATTACCTTATAATTGTTTAAAGAATAAACACCAGATTATGTATAATTGGAAAATGAAAAGAATAGGAGAAGACAGTGCATATAAAATTATTTGAAGAAGTACACTAGCAGCATGTCCATGGATTTTCTGGGGATAAAGGTTATTCATTGTATTTCTACTACATAACATATCCTGATTATTATATTCAAACAATGACTACTCTCATAAATGGCTTTGACTTGACAGAACCTTGACTTGATGGCTTTGACTTGATAGAAACATTGACTTTTTAATCCTTAAGCTAATAACTACTTTCTATACAAAGTATTGGGTCGATTTTTTAGATGGCCATATTCTTCTTATCTAAATAATTCAAAAATCTAGTTTCTTGAAATTAAGAAAATTTCATCTGCTGACGAATCGTAAAATTTTCAGCATTAAAGTTTTTTGTATATATTATATATACTTTATATATGTATATTATATATTTTAGTGTCTAATTCTGTTGAAAGAAAGTGCCTTTCATCATTTTTGGTTTTTAAATTTTTGCTTTAATTGATCCATTACCTTGAAAAATAACGTTGATTGTTTTTTTAGTTATAAATAAACAATAAAAAACTAAAAATATTTGCCAAAAATAGAAGTTTTTATATTAAACTAAGTATTTAGATATTAAAATAAAAGAACATAAATTCTTGAGATTTATAAATTAATTTGATTAACCCCTTAACTGGTTGATTTTTCTTTCTATCCAGTAAGATGACACCTTCTATTTTGGGAATATTTTCTTATTTTGATTCAAATGGAAATTCATGGAATACTTGGCTTATCTACGTATTCGAAGTCATTTTACTATTGAATTATAATTGTTACGAATGATTTATTTTTTGTTTACAGCTATCAAAATTCGATAATTCAATGCACGTACGGCATACCGACAAATCGGTTAAAGGGTTTAATTATTTTTCTTTCAATTTTTCAATAAGCATTTGTATACAGTGCCTTTCCGTATTATATGAGAAACATGTACCAAAGATAAAAGACAATAGTTTCTACTTCCTATGCAAACATTCATGTTTGATAAATTTAATATTACCGAAATTTTACCCCCTTTTTTGGTGTAATTCTGAATGTAATAAATACATAAAAAGAATTTTCTTTCAGATTTAATTACGCTTTTACCGACGGTGTAACAAGTAACATTTAAAAAGCGTCAACGATATCAAACACATGGTTAGAACAAATTCAATCAAGCAGAAAGGAAAGTCTTACAAAATGTTAAATTAAATAATAAAAAAAATCTTTCCTAAGAGTGTTTACAAAAATAAAAGTTTTGTCGAAATTAATAAAACACGATCTGATTGTTAGACTTCTCAGAACCCAGCCGGTACCATCTCCTTTTCTATTCTTACATCATATATATATTTTTTTCAAGTTTTATTTTACCGAAAAAGAAAATAAACAACCCTAGAAAAAGCAGTTCCACGAAGTTGAGGACTCAATTTCTGAGAAAGCATCTCTTTTCAAGAATAAAAAGTACATTCCTTATCCCAGCTGCCAATTTAATGAGAAGAAATCGTGTCTCCAATATGTTTCACTCCCAGAGAAGACACCGCTTTAACTGTCAAATTAAAAAATAAATAAGTGAGACGCGTTATATATTAAGAGGGACGAAATCGCTTTCCCACGTTGTAATGGACTCCCCAGGAAATAATAAGCCTTAAAATGAAGCGAAAAATTCCAGAAGAACAAATGAACTAGCGAAATAAAAGATAAAAAGGGTGAAAAAAAAATCGTAATCGAACTAGGGAATAAAGTTTCCATGAGGAGTTATTGCCAAACAATAAAGAGATTTTCCAAGGAGTCTTACTGATTATTTCACTTACTTTACATTTTCTCTCGTACACTTCACAGTTCTTTAATGGTATTTTTTTGTTCCTTTCACGCCTTTAACAGATTCTTGCTGTATTTTAATTTTAAAGTATTTTAATTTCAGCGTTTTTCAATTTCGTTCCAGAGAAGTATTATTATTTCCTCCCGATGTTCAACTTGAGCGACGAAAAGTTTAGCAGCTGTGGAATTTTTTTTCTTCTCTTCTTTTTCTCTCTCTTTTTCTCTTTTATTTTACATACTCGTTATTTTCTTCTTGACATTTTTTTTTATTCTCCCGTTTCTTGAACTTTTCTTAGTATATATTTTTTTCTTTTCTAACTTCTACCGTTAGATTCCTTTTTTTGGGGGGGGAGGCTTTCCGTGTGCCATACGAGGGAAGAAATAAATGGTAAGAAGATTCTTAAAGAAGCTGAGCTAATCTTTTAAAACCCTGCCAAAGAACCAATGTGAAATCGAAAAGAAGAGACCGAGGGAAAAAAAGTTTCCTTTTCAAAGTGTTTTCGCTGGCTCAGTTCAACGTAGAAAAGTCATGTTCAACGTGAATAAGCACGCAATGCATAGTCCAAGTTGTTCAAGGGCCGCTGCTCTTCTAAGCCCGCCTTGTATGGGCTGTTCGACCCTTCTGATAGCTTTCGAAAGTGTCATCTATATCAAGAATAAAAAAGGCCATTGTAAAAAAATGTGCATTGTATTTTTAAAAAAATTCTTTCAGCGGAATATGAGCATAAAAGTTCTCAAAACTGCAGCAGAATTTCATGCTTGAAATCTTCTGTCAAGCAAACAGCTAAAAATGCTTTATAAAAGTTAGTGTGCGAAAGAAAATTTCAGTTAAGCACAAGTTTTCTTGTAAAATTTTATTTGAGTTTTATTTTGAACTAAATGCATTTTTTTATCAATCGTTAGCATCTAAAACTTTCATTCTAGTAAAACAGAAGCTTTTATTTGTATCTAGAAAAGCGGGATACTATTCTTGAAACCCATTTAATCTTACGGGATAGTATTCTTGGAACCCATTTAATCGTACGGGATACTATTCTTGGAACCCATTTAATCGTACGGGAAACTATTCCTGGAACCCATTTAATGGTACAGGATAGTATATTTGAATCAAGTTTAATCGCACGGGAAAGTATTTTTGAATCAAGTTTAATCGTACGGGATATTATTCTTGAATCACATTTAATCGCGCAACTGCGTAAAATACATATTTTTTTCCTCAAAACAATCCTTAAAAAATATTTTTAAAAAAGCTTTCCAATGTATATTACACATTACTATATCATATTAAATATTCGTAATAATGTATAATATTGTTGAATATTGAACAATATGATATTGTACATTATTGTTAAATATTCCTTAATATAATTTTACACAATATTGCTGATACTGAATATTGTAATGTTGTACAATATTGTTAAATACTGAATAATATAATATTGTATAATATTATTGATTATTGAGTAATATAATATCTTACAATATTGTTAAATACTGAATAATGTAATATAATATTATACATTATTGTCAAACAGTCTGTGCTATCTGGAATGTAAACGGGCGTTGGAAAGTGTTTCTGAAAATTTGAATCTAGTTTATAATAATCATCTATATAACTGATAAGAATCTCAGTATAAAGGATACTGCATATTTTATTTATTAGATAACATCCTATAAAGGTATCGTGAAAATCCTGCTTACGTAGAGAAGAAAGACTGATATGACGGCAACAAAGTGATGATGTGCATAGTTGCAATGTGTAATTATGATATATTAAGATAATTTTTATACATTGAGGTAAAAATGTTCATCCCAATTAGCTCCCCTTTTACCATGAACGAAAAGCTTTTATAAAGAAGAAACAAAATTTGATGCTATTAATTTTGATATTCGTTTGATGTAAAAATAGATTCATTGATTTATGCTTTATAGTACCTTGCTTACTAATAGCTCAATGGTGATAGCCGCATCTATTTGAATAATAGTGCCTTTCAAAGCAACAATTTCTAGATTTTTTTTCTTTCATGATAGCAATCGGAGTAATTTTCTAGTAATTTATAGCTAAGAATAATATTTTTTTTTTAGTTAGGATATTTCTTTCAGTCAAATAATTTTTAGAAAATATTTTTGCCTTCTCAATCTCGCTTGTTACACTACTTCTTAAAGTCCCGTGTTTATATTCATTATAGAAAGATGAGAAACAAATATGCATTCTGAATAGATTTCCCTGAACGAGTAGAAATTCTGATTTGATAGATAATAGATGATTTCTTTTAACTACTTTGCTCCGGTTTTAGATATCGAATTCATTCAAAATCAGAGTTGCAGGAAAGCAACCCGACAGGTGGTGAATTTTATCAGAAATTTAACATAAATTTCCTTTTTTATTGATAAATTATTGTGTTAAATTCCATCTAACGAACTAATTATGTCATTAAAAAGTCACTTTGTAAACAAATATGGACGAATAGATGTTAATTTATCAGTTTTCGTCAAAAGTGTTATAATATTTTACAATTTTAGTGTCAGCAAATATTAAATTCCATTCTTCAAACTCATATCTCAAATAATTAGATTAATTCCAAATTATTTTGACAACGTATGTAAAAGAAAATTGAATGGAATTCTAAATTTTGGATTTTATCAGAATCTTGTATTTGAATATTTTGGTTCAAATACAAGATTCTGATAAAATCCAATTACAACGTATGCAAAAGAAAATTGAAGGGAATTCTAAATTTTGGATTTTATCAGAATCTTGTATTTGAATATTTTGGTTTTTAAGGCAACTAGGGACCCTTAAAATGGCTTTTTTACAATTTTCACCTTAGCTATTTGAAATTTTACAGGCATTACGAGTAACACTATAGAAGAGGACAAACAAAAGTTTAAAGCATTATATTAATTTATTTATGAGTTATTGGGAGGTAATATAATAATAATTATAAATAACTTTTATCAAAACTGCTCCAGGCAGTCCAAATCTGTTTGAATGCTCTCCAATTTTTATTATTACTTTCTCTGGCCCTTTTGAAGCAAAATTGAGAATAATCTTGTAGTTTGAGTACGAAATATCAAAAGTAACCAATGAATTAACTCAAAACTACTTAAAACATTTTTTTTAAATATCAGTAGTTCTGAGTTATTATGTTGGTTAATTTTGATATTTCGTACTTAAACTTCAATATTAATTCCAACTTTTGTTTTAAAAGGGTCAGAGTAAGTAGTAATAAAAATTGGAGAGAATTCGAACAAATTCGGAGTGCTTGAATCATTTTTCATTTACTTTATTTATAACTAATATATTATTATATTAACCCCCTGAACTCATAATCAAATTAATATAATGCTTTAAAATTTTGGATGTCATCTCCCATAGTGTTACTCATAATACCTGTAAAATTTCAAATTGCTAAGGTGAAAATTGAAAAAAAAAATCATTTTAAAGGTCCCTGGTCAGTTGTATTTTTCGTATAGGAGAAATGTAAAGTGAAAAAATGGATCACTTGTAACATATTTTGTGTTTTACAGCGTCGGTTGCAGAGAATTGTCGTTTCCTTATCTTTTACATGACCAGTTTCTGTACAAGATTGTGGATAATGCACCATTTTTTTTGTAATGGAAATTTTTTCTGGAAAGCAACAAATTCAGTATTCTTTTTATATTTCATTGTTATTCTCTCTGCACTCATGCTTTGAGGGAAAATATACGAGCTGCAAAGATTTGAAATCGATAAAATGTGTTCTTGTTCTTTCAAACTTTATGAAGATTGATGAGGAAAATTTCTAGATTTTATCATTTCTTATACGTTATTAAGTGCTAGTTTTTATTCTCAAAATTCTTCGAGATTATTTTTTTTATATTCCTTATTTCAAATCCTATCTCTGGAAGAAACATATTACATGGAAAGAAATGCACATTTCGTATCGTACGAATCTTCGCGACAAAAGAAAAAAAAATCATCGAAAAATTTGGTAAATGTATTTTTCGGTTCATGAAAAATCATTAGATTTCTTTTCTTATATCCTGAGATAATTATTTCTCCATTTTCAGAACTTTTTCATCCCTAGTTTTCAGCCGCAGTTCGTTTGTTTTCATAGAACCTTTCAACAAGATTCATTTTTCATTGAAACAAAATTAGCAGGCTATGCTTTGCTGACATAATCTTTTTTTTTCTAGGAATATTTTAATAATGATAAAAGATATTAGATATGTATATTTTACACTAAATCTAAGAACAACAAAAAATCAAACCCCTTAATGGATACTAGAATAATTAGTTTTTGTCGTTGAAGAGTTAATAATCATTTATGTCATTATTCATAGATGTCTTTATTTCTGATATTTTTTTTTGCGTCTCAGTATTAAGAACAATTACTTCTTAATTAGTTAAGATGAATGATTATAAATATTTTCTTTGAATCATTCTACATTTGTAAATATTAACCTTATGGCATTTATCCTGAATACAAATCCAAAGATTGGAATGCATTTACCAAAAATAAATTATAACAATTAAATTAAATTAAATTTAGTTTTTGATAATTTTATGGCAACTTTTAACTTTAAGCACTTTTTTATAATATATGCTTAGGTAACATTTCAATTATTATCTAAAATCAGGGGTTTGGCTTTGAAACCGGAAATATATTTTCTTTTGTTCTAAATAATAATTGTGATTTTTTTCTGTGACCTTCTAGATGAACAAATTATTTATATCAATATATTATCAATATATTTTCCTTTGTTCTAAATAATAATTGTGATTTTTTTCTGTGACCTTCGAGATGAACAAATTATTATATTTTCTCATTATAGTTACATTCAGTCATCATATATAATTTTAATATTTTTTTGGCTAAATATGTATAATAATAATTATGTCATAATGCCTTAATTCCACGCTATTCTAAATGATGGAAAGAGAAACTTATAAGAATTTTCAATAGACATTGAATCAATCCCAGATCAATGCCCTCAATCTTGTTTATCATTAGGCGATTTCCGAGACAAAAATGAGGGTTCTGGAAAATACAAGAAATATGGCCTTACCTTTAAGAATAAAACTCTGGAGATCTTTTCATAACATTTAAGAGGCATCTCGCTTTGTCATATAACAAACATAACCTCAAATGTCCAAAACAGGTCATGAATGTATCTCATGAAAGTATTAATTACAGAACGAATTCTAGTTGGTCACGCCAAGGGCTATTTCTGTTTTCTTTTTAACATTTTACTATTTGCTTGACTCATGAGTCACTATAAATATGTTGTTTATGTAAGATTTGGGTTTCTCCGTTGCGTATTTTTCTTGTTTTATGGATTAGCATTTTGTCTTCAATAAACCAGCTTTTATTTAATACGCTGTGAAATCAGTGATTGATTTTCATAATGACATGATTTTATGAGTTCTTATGATAAGGAGAAACTATGGCACCGTATGATGCACAAAGCGGCACTACAGCTAGTTTTTTCAAAGTTGCAACCAAAGGACTCTGATTTAGCTAATGAGCTTGATGTGTTGGATAACTTCCATCAAAAATTATCCAATTGTGTGTGTTTTTTAAGTATCTTTTAACAAATAATTGCTAGCGAAAAGATCTATTAGTCCGCCAAAATCTAATATACATGTTTAAGGGAAAGACCACTGATAGAATCCACGATTTTTTTCTCCTTCGCATTCCTTTATTATATTTTAATCCATTAATTATTAGAAATGAAAGACGGAATTATAGGACAAATGAGCAACTTTATAAATTCAAATTCAACTATGAAACAAAATCTAAAGTTAGGTGAGTTATAAGTAGAAGGGTTCACCAAAAAAAATTTATCAGTATAAAGATTTTATTGTTTTTCATTTCATTCTTTTACCCCTCTATAAATACGAAGTTATAAATGTATACATTTTTTGGAAAATTAAACCCGTAAAACAGTATACAAATACTAAACCAATTGTATTAAACTTTTAGATAAAGAAAATTTGAAATCTCAAAATGATTTTTCAAAACCATTTATATTTGAAGAAAAAATGAATATATTTTTCTCCTTCGTCATTTTTTGTTAAAAGATAAGAGGCATGGAATTTTTGATGATGGTGTAAATTTTACTTGTCTTCATTTAATAGCAATAAATGTTATCATCACTCATGATTGATATTAATTTCTATATCATAAGGTTATCTTAGATAAATTATTTTTGGGGCCGGGATGGCCTGGTTGGTAGAGCGTTGGACTCGTACTCCTTAGGTTATGGGTTCGAAGCTCACCGGCCAAAAGAATCCCCGAGTGTGTGGCGATTGGCGCTCGTTAAATCTGTTCGTGGTCGCAAAGTCCTCCATATCGAGGGTAATATCACTGGGGGTACTGGGCCAGGGGTGATCGTTCCCTGTTCCAGGTTTAAATTACGATCTGAGATGAATGAATGATTTGCGTGAATGTAGTCCACCCCCTAAAAAGGGTTGTGACGTGTGTGTAGCTGTAAAATTTTAATTCTTTTGTAGAACAATATATGTACTACAAGCATATAATTTACAATAAGTACTTTAATAAAAAGAGGAGAAATCAGTTTTTCCATAAAAAAATATTCTTAAAAAAATTCATAATGATTATTTGAACTGTATATGATTCAATTCAAACGATTAAGATATTCTAAATGATTGTGCTTTTATTTTATTTACAGATCTCAAAGGAGGCAGTGGACTCTTCCACACCTTCAGTTCAACCACAACTAATTCAGATGCCACCTTCTGTTTCGATCCGACTATTTTTGCATTGATAGCAGGTGGGTTTTTCTTAGTGGAAGTGTGTGGATTTTCTGCCTGCCTCATCGCCGCTTGCCGCTTTAGGAAGAATTCTAAGAAAATGGCGAACAAGAAGCGCCATCTATCGATTCATTACGAAAACAGCACTGAAGGATCCTAAATCTGAAAAAAATCTGCTTTTTCAATCGAATTTCAATATTATAAATCCAATCTCTAAATTTTATGCATTATATTTCAAAATTTATTGAAAAGAATTTTATTTTTAAGGATTTTCTAAACAGAATTTTAAAAACAAAAATTAGGATTATTTTTTCATATTTATATAAATTTATTAATCTATATATCACGACCTTTATATTTAAAAAAATCAGAAAATTTTATTTCGGTTTAATTTTTTTCTATTAATATTTGAAAAATTTTATGAAAAGAAAATAATTTTAAAATGTTACTGATAATATAAATTCTAAGAATCGTATTCCACAACAATTTCGTTTTTATTTTTTTGTGGAATAAATTTTAAAACAATTTCAAATATATATTATTTATACATTCAACAATATTGCCTGACATTGAAAAAAATCTTATCAACATTGATAAATTCTTTAATTATATCAAGTAAAGATATTGACATTTAAAATCGTTTTTTGTGCTATTCTAAAATTTCAAATTAAATCATTATTTGTAAAAATTATCAATCAGATATTGATAAAACTGCGAAGGTGAATACGTAATATGTGATTACACATTCATCGTTTCCTATGGCAGCTATTAATTGTTATTTATGTTATTTGTAATGTTGTCTACCAGTGTTGTTGTAGTCTTTGTTGCATGAAACATTATTTTTAGATTGAGCAGGAACAAATATTCACTTTGTTTCGTCCGTCTTTTTACCTTATTTTTCTTGAATTACTTTTCTAAATGCATTTCCCAGCTTTTTGCGTGTTTCAATTCTCTACCTTTGGAAAGGTTTTATACAACATCATTAAAAAAATTGTTAGATATTATGGAATATTTTCTCAAAAAACTATAGTTTTTTTTCTTCTGAAAATTTTGAAGTAATTGCTGTGATAATTCTATAAAGAAACAATACATGGCTATTGGTTTGAATTAAATGAAAATTTCAAGCATTGCTTTATTATCGGTTTTCTTCTTTTATTATTATTATTATTCAAACTGCTTCTAACATCTTGTTCGTTTCACTGTAACTTCATATGTGTTTTGCTGTTATTTATTTGATATGTATAATTGTAAGAATTATACCGAATGGTTAACTATTTATGCTTTGATATACATTTTTAATCAGTTGTGTGTTTATGGTATTGAGGGAAAGGGAGTATTTGGAGTGGTTTCATACATTTTTTTTGTATTTTTATACACTTTTTTTGTATTTTTATACAATTTTTTGAATAAAATTTTGTTATAAAATCATTCATATACTTCTTATTATGCAACACACACACACATACACGTCTTGATAAAATTTTAAATTCTAAACATTAAAAATTAAATTTGCATTCTCTAAAATCAATACCCATTTGAACAAGCAACTTATTCTGCAATAGAAAATTAAAACAAAAGTGCTTTATAAATTTTTGCAAAAACAAACGAAGAAAAAATACAAACGTTAGAGGAAAGAGTTTAAAAATTACCGCTTCCGAAATCGGAAATTAATTTATTTCAGATTCGATTCTAGTGTCTACGTAATCTACTATATTGTAACATTTGAAAATCGCAATACCTTATAATATTTAAATAGTATAACGAATAGCAGTTTCGATATTTTTTTCAGTACTTATTTCCAATATTGTGTAATATCAATCATTGTGTAATTTAATCCTCAACATTGGGCAATATAATTCAAATTACTGTGTAATATAATCCTCAACATTGTGCAATATAATTCAAAATACTGTGTAATATAATCCTCAATATTATACATGGAAGTTTTGATATAAATTTGTAATATAGTCTTCAAAATTGTACAATATAATTTTATAATGAATTTATTCACATATTTCTTTTTGTGTGCAAATGCACACATACAATCTTGATACGATTTTTAATAATAAACATTAGAAACCAAATTTGTATTCAAAAAAGTTTCTATACATTTTAACAAGGAACTTATTCTTCAATAGAAAGAAGAATAAATGTCTCTATGGATTTTAACAAGGAACATATTCTTCAATAGAAAGAAGAATAAATGTCTCTATGGATTTTAACAAGGAACTTATTCTTCAATGAAAAGAAGAATAAATTCCTCTATACATTTTAACAAGAAATTTATTCTTCATTGAAAAGAAGAATAAATGCCTCTATAAAATTTAAAAAGGAACTTATTCTTCAATAAAAAAGAAGAATAAAAGTGCTTAAAAAATTGTTATAAAAACAAGCGATGAAAAACGGCAATTGCCGAATGTCAAATTTGAAAAACGCAATGCCGCATAATGTTAAAACAATATAACAAATAACAATTTCTGTATAGTTTTTAATATTAATTTCCAATTTGAACAATATATTCCCCATTATTGTGCAATATGATTTCCAACATTTTGCAATATAATCCTTAATATCTCACAATGTAATTTCTGACATTATTGTCAAACAAACAATGTATAAACATATAAAAATGATTAGGATTATGGGACAATATATGAAGGTTGGAATCTATTGTGCACAAATTATCATTTCAAGCTTTTAATCAAAATTGGACAAAATTGCAAAATGAGGATGTTAACTTACAATGATTATTTAACAATCAAATAAATCATTCAATTCCCGAAGTTTCTTGCAGTTGCTTTAAAAAAATAATTATCTAAGTGACAAGATGAATTAAAAATACACAAATATATTTCCTCATTTACCAAAGCAAGATTAAGTAATTAAATAAAGAAATGTTTTCTTTTATCTCAATCTCGTTCTCATATTGAATTATGAAGACATGCATATGAAATGGATAAATAAGCTATAAAGTGTCAAGAACAATAATTGCACTTGCCAAGAGTAGATAATATATTTAAAAATGAAAACATGCATATTGAAAAAGAAGAAGAAGAATTCAATGACCATTAGTTTTGCCAGTGTGAAACAAAATTAAATAATAATCAATTTCTATCGACAAAACAGAAACCTTTAAAAAGAATTATAAATTTTTTATTTTTAATTTTCAATTTTTCTAGCAGACAAACAAAGTTTGCGAGGACGATCAATTTTGAGATGAAATAATAGCTATTATGTTATAATTCTTTGTCAGCCTTTTAAAAACGCATCAACTGCCAAAGAAGCATAAGTAATAATAATGCGATAGTAGTAGAAGAAGGAAAAAATATTTTTTTGCCTGTAAATTTCAGAGAGATCAAAACCCTCTAATCAAAACAACATCGTGTTCTCACATGATAAAAAAAATTCTTTCCTAAAGAAGGTAAAGTAGGCAAGGAAATTGAAATAAAAAAAATTCATGTAAGAAAAAGTGGGATTTTTTATTCAAATATAATAAAAATAGGAACAATGTTGAGGGTATTCTCATATCTTGGGAAGGAAGTCATAAACTTTCAATAACCTTTGATTTTTAACATTATTGAGAAATAGTTATTTAGAAATAAATTTCTAAAATTTCTTATTTTTAATGCAATTGATGAGTTAATAACTAAATTGTCAACTAATTGATTCATCAAAGTATTCAATTATAAATTAAAAGTAATCATTTAGTAATAAATTTTTATAGTATCTAATTATTAGGGCAATTGATAGTAATTAATATTACAATTAAATTTTCTGGGAACAGTTTTTTTTTTCGAAAAAGGTTATCAAAAAATATAAAGTAATCTATCAATGAAAAAAAAGTTATAATTTCTTAATATTTTTGACATGCATTTTAAGAATTTAAAATATTAATTTTTCTAAAGTTTAATTTCAACTTTGAAATAGCTCTTAACTTTTCCTAATTTTGGAACTTACAGTATTTAATTTAAAATCAAAAACATTTAATTTTTCTTCAAAGAATTTCAAACGGAAATTGAAAGCAACAATATTACTGACAAAACAGATTTAACTACAAAGTAAAAATTGTTTTTAAGTGATTAATTTTAGCTAATTAATTGATGAATCTTAAGTAAGATGAATTAGAATAAATATAACATTTTAAAATATTCCACAACACCTCGCAATTGAGTTTAGTCTTGAGACGGCCTCTGAAGAGAACAACTTTGGTGATGTCTGGATCTTGTCAGATAGCCGTAGTGCGCTTAAACATCTCAAAAATCGATTAAATACTGGAGATCGTACAAGGGTTTCAACTAACAGTAAACTCAAGACCATCTCGCAAAATCACCAGATACAACTTCACTGGGTACAATCACATGTAGACATCCATGGCAACGAAATGGCGAACAAACTGGCCAAAGAGAGTTGCTATCAAAATACCCCCACTTCTACCAAACTGAACAATCTGGAGCTTTTCTCCTTCAAAAAATCTGTCGTCAGAGAAGACTGGTTGATTCTTCCATCAAACAACCGGTACAAGGGGTCTAGCCCAGGTTTTTTCTTTCCATCTCAGGAGATAGGTCATCCCATAATTTTATTTCACGTCTTGCCAGAAGACACTTAAAATGTCTTAAATTCTCTGGTCGAAAGAAATCCTTTCTCTTTTGTCCTGAATGTCAACTTCTCCAGGTCACTCCCTCCCACATCCTTGACTGCCTTGACCTCAGTGTAAGGGATAATTTTTCATTTCCTTGGATAATCATCGATCATCTCAGAGTTAACGGTTTATCTGATCTGATCTGACGGAATCAGACCATAATGGAGACAAGAAGAAGAAACAGAAAATATTCCCTCAGATTTATGTAATTTATTCTAATAATTGTAAGGCTACAGCTATGGTATACATTAGGTCATAAGAATTAAAAAAAAAGGATATATCTATTTAGTAATGATGCCTTTTTTGTACATTTTAATGCTTTAATTTTGTTAATTTTTTGCAATGCTTAATGGAACTGCTTTGTTTGATTATTTGGCAGAAGCCATATACATCTCTATATTATATGAACTTGAAACTATACCATAATTGCAATATTGTTTTTTTAATACAGATTTTATTTTGGATGGCGTGTACAATATATTTGACAATAAAAAACATTTTTAGGATTAAAATTTATTGCTTACAAAGTTTTGATATTGAAATTCATTAGTTACTTTCGAAGTTGTATTTTAAAGGATGAATCATTCATTACATTTTATGAATGAGTTCATCACAAGTAATGCTCTGCTTCTGATCAGATGTATATGGAATTTCCTAACACTCTGATTTTCACACTTTTATTGGTGGAATCGGTCGTGGCTCTCACATGAATTTAAAATAAGAAATTAATTTTGCGACAATTTATTGATTTTTTGCCAGTTTGAGGGTTCCGTTTAAGAATTGTAATTTTAAAATTTAATTTGTTAGATAAATTTTTATTCAAATCTACTTCAAATGCCCTATGAAAAGAAAGTAAATTAATAATCTTCCCTAAAAGATTGTAAAAGGGACATATCGTAATAGCTTGTAGTAAAAGTATATTCATGTTTATTATGTAATGGAATGACATATCTGTATATTCTATTTTGTTCTAGTGAAACATACTTAACTGGAAGCATTTATTTAATATTTTGATGGCTTCATTGAAATTAAAAAAAGGCTACTTATACAGAGATTTTCCTATTACAACTGACAACAAGTTAAATTAAATCATGTACAACTTTGGAGTTAAGTACAATAGTTAAACACGCCATATATATACAACAATAAAATAATTTTTTGAATTAAATAATTAATAAAAATGTAAATGGTATGAAAAAAAAATGGTATCAATCTCTTCTAGATAAAAGAATTATTTATTTTAGAAATTTAAAAAGTTATTTGTTTATTCAGTTTTATTTTTTAATTCAATTATTAGACAAATTTACATTTATTTAGTTTATTTTTTACACTTTCAAAATTATTATAGACATACTGATGCTTACTAAGCTCACTTTTTTCAGAACTCGCTTTTATTTCTAATTTTCCCTTGTAGATGGCGCTACATATAAGGATAGATGAAAAGAAGTTCTGAAAATAAATGGTCAGACATATTAGAATTAAACTTTCTCAAAGCTTCCATTATGACTTATATTTAGGAAACATATACATATATATTTTGTGAGATTTTACGATAAAATGTACTTACTTTTTCAATATAGCAGCAGTGGCTTGTTTTTTATATCAGACACTGAGGCTAGATGGCAGCACGAGCGATAAATGACTCGTTTCGAACAATTGCATTTTAAAATTATATAATGAATTACATCTTGCTCACTCCCCTTTGAAAAACAAAATTAAAAAAAGTTTCATGATGCCCATTAATGTGATGAAAGTTTTAAATTTTAAGGTTAAAATTTTATTTTGATTAATGGTATTACAAGGAATTTTCCGAGTTATGAAAAAAACACATCAAAATTGAAAAGTGTGAGAGAATTAATTTTGATTTTTCAATCCCTGGATTATGGTGTAATTGTTTAAAAAAAGAATAGAATAATCTTTAATTTCATAATACTCTTAAGAAACTTCTGTATTTAATATAAATGACAAATTTTACACCACAAAAAGTTGAACTATAAAATACATTTAAAGATATTATTTAAATATAATATAAATATATTTAGCATTTCTTAAAATATATTAGCTATTTTCTGATATAAATTAACGTTCTTTATTGTTATTACAATCCAGGCAGAGTTATTTCAAAATAATTTATCTAATGGCTTATTTTTATTGAATTCACTTGCCTCATTCTGTTAAAACGTATGATATTATTTCATTAATAGACTAATTGTAAAGTGACGTGATGTTTACTAGTATTTTATTAACCTAACAATAATAAACCATATGCTTTTTCAGACATTATTATTTCAGCTATAATAAAATGTTTTGCATAAAATTTCCTTTAATTTATTTCGAGAAATTTTTGGCGCAGTATTATTTTTAAAACTTTAAATAACTTTAATTTTTAGTAACAAATAAAATTATAATTTCAGAATTTTTGTTGTTGAATAGTTTGGGATAATTGTAATTATTTAATAAAAACTAACTAAAAAAATAATTTTGTTGATTGAAGTATGAGTTGACTTTTTTAAATATTGCTTGTTTAAAATATTCCAATGAACAAGGTTGTTTCAAAGTAATTAAGAACTTCGCTTGCACGATTACTTTAAGAGAAATAATAGGGGAGATGGGCTATCTATTTGGTTTATTCTCCTGTATTTAAGAATTACTTACTAATTACACATTTGTCTTCCCCTAGAGTCTCATCATAAGGCTTAGGATGGGAAATTAGTATTTTGGACTTTAGAAGGTAAGGAATTGTATGGGTAAACAAGCAAGTTAAATGATTTAGTACACCTAATGGTAATGAAACTTTTTGAATAGCATGAGAGATTCTGTAAATGGTTTTTTTACTTTTCAAATGCTACAATCTTAGTTCAAATACTTAGTGCCAGCAGTTTCAAAGGCTCTGAGGTTTATCAAAGCTTAATAATATGAAGAATATAGCATAAGGATATGCAATAGTTCGATTAACGGATGAAGAAAATATTTCTTTTTTTTAAAACGTATCTCTTGAAACTTCTATCTTTCTTTAAAATTATAGTATATCTATATGTATGTATAAGAACAGAAATTCAACAACCTATAGTACGAATAAAGGTGCTTAATTCCTCAAGCAAAACATAAAATATAGATAGTAAAATAAAGCTGAAATGCGCATAAAGGTAGCATTTGCGTAAATAAACAAAAATATGCAACATTTTTAATGTTTTAAAAGTATAGCATTAAGCATCACCAAACAATGCAGTTAATACTTGCTCCATTTTCACCACCCTAATGAGGAAATTCCATTTGTATTTTTTTGTTGTCATTATCATTCCTTTATAAAATATTATTTACCGTGGTAGGAAATTTTATAGAATATTCCTTAAAAGTCCTGAAAATAATCTCTAAATTTCTATATTTTCTAGATACCCTTCGTGTTTTTTTTTTCGTCACCAAATTTTCGCCTAGGTCAAGGGATTTGGAATTGGAATCTAATAAGGGTCTATTAAAAAATCTGTAAATTTGCTTTCGTTACTATGAGACAAAATTCGCAGGGAAATATTATTGTAGAGTTGTAATGTTGTGTTGTTTATTGCGTAATATTTTTTTTGTAAAATATTACACACATAATATTATAAAATGTGTGTAATATTTTTAGAAACTCGAAAAATATTGATTTGGCATATATTCGGCTTCTATTAAAATGTGTAAATTTGTGTACTTTACTATGAGGCTAATTTCGCTATAAAATATCAGTATAAAGTTGTAATGGTATAGTATTTGAAATGTGAGTAAAATTATTCTTGGTTCTTTTCCATTAGCCGGGTGCAAGAGAAAATTCGCCAAAGACATTTGGCAAAATTCTCATTATTTGGCGAATTTTCGTTTTAAAATCGCATTAAGAAATTTGGCAAAATTCTATATTATTGGCAATTTTTTCACTTTTGCCCGGTTAATGGAAAAGTACCTTTTTATTAAACTGTCACAGAAATTTTTTGAGAAAATACGTGTATGGGTTTTTGAGTTATGTTGGATAACTACAAATCTCAATGGGTAATGTGGAATGAATGTTTACATATATTTTCTTAAATATTCTTTTTTCCATATAAAAATATATTTAAGTAATTAATCTTTATTCTTTTAAAGATCAGTACTAATTTGCTTCTTTTACGAATCTTGTTTCTTAAAAAGTGAAAAGCTTATTAAATCTGATATTCAAACAATATATAAGCTCAATGTATTTTAATAGAAAGGCTTTTAACACAATAACAAATCATTGAGCAAATAATGACCAACATTTCTTTGGTTATTAAAGTTGTTGTTTTACCTTATGGAATTTTACAAGGCCGGTGGAAATTTTGTCAGCTATTTAAACCGAATGAGCGTTTTCTGCTTTTTCAGCAACGCCAACTACGGTCAAATGTTACTTCATATGCTACTTCATATGTCGCATTCACTTGCACAACTCCTTTTTACGGGTACATACCTCCCAGATAAAACAGAGAAGAACCATCCGAACCGGGATTCGAACTTGGGAAGCTCAGATTATGTAGGTAATAGTTATTAAAGTAACTGTGTATAATATCAATAACTGGAGCTATCCTAAAAATTTACAATACAATGAAAAAAATAATACGTAAATGGCCCAGAAGATTAAAAATTCCGAGAAAAATATTGATCAAAAAGTCGAAAAATAATAATAGAGTATTTCTTTTTCTTTTTCATTCCGTATATAGTTATGAGATGAAACAAAAGATTTTACAGAAGTGGTATCTGTTCCAATAACACTCGATACTTTTCAAACTTTCTATCTGTTAGCAAACTCAAAAGGTCGCAATCTGAAATGAAAGAAATGGGGGGAGAAAATATTGTCTTAGAAACTTCACATCAAAGAATTCCGTAACCTTATTATTTTCCCTTTTTTTGAGGAGAAAAAAAAAAGAAACTTACATTGTTTTTACACTAGTTGTTGTTTTCATGATCATTCGAAAAGTGATAAATAAGAAATCAAAAAGAAAGAAATCTTGCTGTACACAACAGTGATAATAATAAATTTTTTCTTATTAAAGTAACTGCTTATTTAGAGTTTTTATTTTCGAACGTGATATGTTATTTTCTTTTGTTTTCCCTTCGAAAGGGAAAAAATGACAATAGATCCATCCAATTTCTTTCTAATTCTTTTTCTTTCTTTTTTATCATTATAGTTTGCTCAAACAATGACCCAAGAATTCAAAGCAATATCAGAGTTAAAGAAGATAAAAAAAACTTTTTTTTAACGATGTAGTTGTTTTCAAAAATACATGTTTTGAAAGTTTCATCTTTTAGTAATTGTTTTCCTCCAGAGTGTAGCTATTTGACGTAAAATCAATCAAGTGTAAGTGTAAGCCTTATTTACTACAGCTAAGTAAATAACAGAATGGTTTCAATTATTTTCTTTTGTTAAAGGCAATCGTATAAAATAACAAAAAACCTTATTCTTGCTGTTGAACAGAAAAAGAGTTTAAAAATAACTCTTCAATAATGTTCAAAACATTCCCCCTTAATAATTAACTCTATTTATATTGAATGTTTTAAAATTAAATCATGCCATTGCCAGCGTAGAAAAACTATTTTTTGTTCAATAGAACTATTTCAGCAGAATGTAATGTAAAAAAAAATATTTTTTAAAGCTATTATACACGGAATTGCTTATTTTTAGAAATAACAATATTTCTAGAACGAATTAAATAAGTATTTTATTTATAATTTAAGAGATTGTTGAATAGTATGCTTGAAAATTCATAAGTACGTTTTTGACAAAAATTCTTATTTATCAATATTATATTATATTATAAAAAAAGTTAATAAAAGAATATTTGAAAAGGAATTTTTCATTGTATTGTCCAATGTTATTTGGGCAATTTGTATCCGGATTAAAATATAGTTGTGAACTGTAAACAGTGACACAAGGTTTGCTTATCTATCCATCCAACCTTCATAAAAACAAAGTAAAATCAGGTACTTAAGCCATAGATCTTTAACGCCAAATTTGAAGGCGTCGCCAATGAGTTGCTAAACCGCCAATAATGGCAAGCAACCATCATTATTTAAAAAAATTGTTCAAACTTTAAATGTCGTCCGCCATTTTGTTGGTTTTGCAGAAGATCACTAAGCTCTTTTTCTGTTCAGATTTTTTGACTCGCTAAAATGATTAAAATTTGGGATTTGCCTGCCAACGAAAAAGATGCTGTGATGAATTTCCAAAATTATGGAGTTATTCCATCTAAAAATTGTGTTTGAATGAACATGAGGTGAGTTTATACGTGAAAACGGACAAACAACGGCGCTGCAGTGTATAAAGAGTTCTGACCACCTAAGTAAATTGGCTCTAGGTTGAAGACCGTTGGCACATCGACGGTCTAGTACGTAAGTACCTAAGATCATTTAGGGGTAATAAATTTTATCTAAATGCCCCTTAGCACTCAATGAGAAATCAATCCCATATAAGGTACATCTTTCATTTCACTTCAAGTCACATAACTTTATTATAATCACCGAGAAAATGTGAGAACCAACCACATTATAGAAAATTTTCACCTCAGTAAGCTCATGAAACAGGTAAAATATAAATAAATAAGAAAATTTGGGTAGTAAAATGTCTAAAATGCATTGAAGCATGCTTTTAAATAAAAGTGTGCAACTTTTAATAAAAATGTTTTAAATAAAAGTTTTTTAAAGTTTCGAACGACTTTCGTTGTTTTCAGAAAATTTAAAGTACAGCCTTTAACTGACATTTAACCCTGCTGTTCTTTTCGTACTTTCTCTACGTATGTAGCGTTTTGGTCAATAAGGCCGAATTCAGAAGACTTAATCTTTCTTTCAGTAAATGACAGGTAACATTTAAGAAATAGTTTAGACAGTAGTAATGTAAATTTAAAAAAAGATATAATAATATAAATAGTGCGTAAAAATAGCATTTAATATTTGAAATTGAGACTTACTTTTATTTACTATTTCAACTGCAATAACTTACATGATATTTGAAAATGTGATGCATACAGGTTGTAGTACAACATGCTAGTTTTGTTGCCATTATTTGATGGACATAACAAGCAACTTGCACGTTTGACACACAATGAAGTATTCTCAATAGATCCCTATGGTTCGTTTCTCCCTTTTCTCTAAATTCATTTCACTATTTTTATCGAGTTCTCACTTCTTGGCAAATATGTATTAAATATGTGGAAAAATAAGTGATTTTTTCCAAGTTCTTTCAAAAATATCCTATTATATTATTTTGTTGTTTGTTTTGTTTTTATGTTATTTTGTCAATTTGTTTTTGATTCATTCATTATGTATTGAAGTCCATAGAACAAATGTAGAGTATCAAGTGTGTACTATCATGTATTATAGAATACTATCATGTGCCAGTGATCTGTTTTTACATTACAAGTGTATGTGTTTAAAAGTTGATCTGGAGTGTCCACAGCCCATTTAGTTTAATAATAAAATAAGACCACTAATGTTTTTTTGTAAGGGCAGTTGATAACTTCTTTGTCAGGATAAGAAGTGCTAATAAGAATAGCATGCGTAGAATCAAATATGCATTCGTAGTAAACTCCAATATATTCCAAAAACAGAACTAGAATTAGAAACTATCTATAACTATTACAAATACCATCTAGAACTATGAAAAACACCAAGATGGCAGTTGTATAAATAATTTTATCATTAAAAATGCTATCGAAATATTTTGTTCACATTCTAAAAAATATATTATTGAAAATGGACTTTTATTTTTATTGAATAAATGTTATAATGGGATTTATCTCACTTAGACATTGTTTAATAAATGCCGGCTTTCTGACTCAGAGGTAGCGCGTCTTCCTCGTGTTCTGGGGGTCCCAGATTCGAGTCCCAGTTCGGGTATGGTTGTTCTTCTGTGTGCTGTCTGTGAGATGAGTGACTGTGCCCCCTGTAAAAAGGGGTTGTGCTAGCAAATGTGGTGAGTGTGTAGCTAAGTCGTACTCTTGGCCCTTGTTGGCGCTACTTAAAAAACAAGAGACGCTCCTTTTGGCTTAAATCTCCTGCTGTATCAGCAGGGGGCATGTCCATGGGTGAGTGCTTTACGTACAACAACAAAAGATATTATTTAATTCATACTGTAGCTAATGGCTTTTTTTTAAATTTTGTTAAAATTCCACAAAAAAAAATAATCTTTTTTAAAAAAATAATTTTCCTAAATTTTAAGCAGTTATTCAAAACATGTTTTCTTTTCTTAAAAAAAACATGCATCCTTGGGATAACAATTATAATAAATGACATTTAGTTGCATATTATAAGTAATCATATAAAATAATAAACTTTCAAGCAATCTCATCAAATGCATAAATTCCATCAACGTAACTTATTAGAATCATGATCCCATTATAAAATTCCCATCGTGTCAAAAGATCATAAAACATAGACTTCCTCATTCTTTCGGACCATAGTGTTCTTACAGTGCTGTATAGAAATATTAATCACATCCAAAAACGAGAAGCTCAGTTACTTGAAGGCGATACACACGAAATCATTATCATATTTCTGATTAAGTAATACAATCTTATCATCAAGGCCTTAAAACACAACAGGAGCAAAAGCAAAAATTCATTCACGAATTTATGGACTAGTAAGAAACAAAAGCCGAAGGAGATTTCTCCGATAAGACTTGTTGTTTGTAACAACACAAGCAGGCATTCTACTGATAAAATATTTCCGCCGACTCCAGTTTGCATCTTCTGAGGAATTTTAAGCCCTACGTCACGAGTTGGGAAGATTAAACCAGTTACAGCCAGTTTAGGTGGAAGCTAAGCCAATAAATTTATAAATGAATGCCAATTAGTTTGGTGATTAATATCTTTTTTGGAGATAGCGAAAATGGTTTTTGCATGCAGATCAGGATGTATTTTTCCTCAATGCGGAAGAGGAAGGTAACAAATCATTTTAAATATGACATTATAACATCAGATACCCCCCTCTTGATACTTTAGAGGCGATGTAACTGGACATATTTAAAATTTAAGATGACTTAATCTTACAAGGTGGTCCTCGATTATTATATTATTTTGAAGAGAGGCAATAAAAATAGATTTTGCGTTCAAAGGTGCCGTGTTTTTATGTTCCTTTTTTATTTTTTGATAAATAAGTGCATTTTAATTTTGTTTTTAAAGTTTAAATTCACTGACCTTTTATCAGGTTATATTTCAAAAATGTTTTAGGTTAAGAACCAAAATCAACTTATATAAAGATATGCTATTATAAAAAAACAATTGGTAAGCTAGAATTTAAAAAAAATATTCTACTTGATCTTTCATACTCAATTAGTTTAAAGATTTGTGAAGTGATTATTGAAGATATTAGAATTGGTTCTAAATTTTTAGAGTTATGTTCATTAAAATTTAATGACAACATAACATTTCAATTCTTTTAATTTACCTTAAAAATCCATAAGATGTAAATATGGATTATAAATTTTATTAATACAGGTATTTAAATAAAATATTAGAAAAAAAGATAAAAAAATGTAAGTAATCAAATTATGTTATCTATACATTTTATATATTTTTAAATTCAGTATTTTGTTTCTTTAATTTCTCAATGTTTCTTTATAAAAATACTTTTTATTAATGAATAATAAGAGATTCCATATTTATTTTTAAAGGCCCTGTAGAGAATTATTACAAGCCTAGAAGCCTTCAGAATATTAACCTTAGATTATGAGGCATTTTGAATTCTTTTCTGTCTCAAAACTTTAATTATTTCTATTGTTTTTTGAAAGGTCTCATTTAGAATTTGATATGAATTTTCATAGGGTTTATTTTTCACGTATGAATGGATTAATGTGTGAACGCTATTAAAAAAGCCTAGTTTCTTAGCAGCTCTCAGATTAAATCTAATTTTTAATTACATTATTTCAAAAATTTAATTGCTTTTAAAAATCATCAAATGACCCTTTTAGATAAATATTCCAAAAAATTAGCTAATTGTTTTTGGGCCAGGATGCCTGGTTGGTAGGGAGTTTTATCAGAATTCCTTGGCCTGCGAGCTCACATCCATCAGCCGAAGACTCTCCATGTGTGTGTGTGTGTGTGTGGTCACTTTCGCATATTAAATCTGTCGTGGTCACAAAGTCCTCCAAGTCAAGAGTAATACCACTGTGGGTACTGGGGCAGAGGTGACAGCTCTCTTTCCCAGATCCATTTTACGACCTATAGATGAATGAATGCAATGCATGAATGAAGCCCGCCCCGTGAAAAGGATGTGTGACGTCTGTGAGCTAGAAGTCAGGTTTCTGTCCTCAGGTGCTTAGGGGTCTATACCTTGGTGGGCACCTCGTAATTAAGAAAGAGATGCTTCCGGTATGATGCTTGGATCTCGCCAACCCGGTGCGCAAACTAATAGGTAGGGGTTAGACCCCTCCCATTGATGAAGGGACATACTTCCTTCAAGGATTGTTGTGTCGTGGCCGGTGATGGCCATTAACCGGTTCGGTCTACCACAGTTGCCCCTAATTGCTGTCGTAGCGGTCCGGTCATTCAGTTTCTAGGGTTAATCCGTGAGCCTTCATGTCGGGTCGGAGAATCTATCTATGACTTACCCTCAGAAGCTACTGCACCCCTTCTTACGTTGTAAAGCGAAACACGAGAACAACAGCAACCACTGATTGTTTTTGTATATTATCATCAATGAACCTTTTGAAGGAAACGCTATCTCGTTTATAATTCCTTTAATTACTTCAGTAATATTTTCAAATAATTTTAAGGCTGTTTTGACCTGTTTGAAAGGTTCAGACTTATTGAAAGGGTTGAGACTTAAAACTAGATTAAAAATTAAAAGATTGATATAGAAATGTTATTAACGTTAAAGCTGCTGGTTTATTTATATTAACGCTTCTTTGTAAAGCCATACCAGGACTATTTAGGGACGGATCCCGTAATTCTGGACGGGGTTAGATGACGAGGATGAAACCTGAACTAGCACCTCCCTGTTCACACCAAACCAGTGGGAGGACGTTTGGCCATGACAGGTTTAACGTACAGATGACTGACCCCCTTACGGCCAATATTCGGTGGAATCGGGTCATGAATCTGAAACCCTACGACTCACTAGCCGAGATCTTATCACCACGACTGCCCGACATTAAAGCTGTCGTCGGGAATCAAATATCATCTTGGTTCTTTGTCTTGAAAATTTGGGAAGAATTACACTGACTCTGACGTTGTCCTCATCATCTGATTACTAGTGAAAATTATTAAATTTGCATCTCTTGCTTAAAAGTGCAATTTGACGTAATAATGCTTGTGAATTGCATGATTTTATCAGCTCTAGTCATTTATTTTGCTCAAACATATTGATTTATCACTTCTGTTATTAAAGGATTTGATATAGAATAATACCTTTTTGCTTCTTTTATAAAGTATAAAACCAGTAAGTAAAAATGTATCTTTTGGCTAATGAATATACTCTAAGAGCTTATGGTAATGATTTATTTCAATGTCTAAGTTATTGACAATACACTAAAAATCGCTGCAGATGCTTTTAATCGAAAAAAAATTTCCATTTTAAAATTTTTATTGTATTATTAGCTGATACCTAAATTTAATGTAGATTTCGACAATGATTTGCCTTTTACCTTTTTTTCCAAAGTAATTAAACTTTTAATGTTTAAAGCAACCAGGGACCTTTTAAATGATTTTTTGTGATTTTTACCGTAGCAATTTGAAAATTTACAGGCATTAAGAGTAATACTATAGCATATGACACACAAAATTTTAAAGCATTGTATTAACTTAAATATGAGTTCAGGGGGTTAATATAATATATATAAATAGCATTAATGACAAATTTTCCATGCGCTCCATATTTGTTCGAAAGCACCTCAATATTTATTTACTTACTCTAACCCTTATGAAACAATAGTTGGGATTAATCTTGAAGTTGGCGTACGAAATATTAAAATTAACCAATA
>JAOUZG010019144.1:5786768-5803332 GCA_026289955.1 Argiope argentata
TCAGATTATTCACCATCAGCACTTGCAAATGAGAAAAATAAGTAAATAATCTTACGTCTTATCGCATTGAAATACCCTGAGGCCCGCTTTGTGACTTTTCAGAGCCATTATTGTGAAATGAGATGCATTAGTAAATATCTCGGTGCTTGAGTACAGAGTTAAAGTGAAGATTTTGATTATATTTTTTTACGCCATGTCAGGAGAAAAGTATTGAACCAATTTTACTGCCAAATTGAGGTCTTTTAAAGCAAAATGCTTGAGGTGGCAAAAAAATAAGTAATGATGCAGCTGCATTTTGAAGTGGCCTTTGCTTCAACTTACTTGTCTGGTACCCTGAGGTGTATGAAACCTCCATTAAAAAGAAATTTTTGGAGTAGAAAATTTGAGAGGGGATCGTATACTCGTTTTGATGTGTTTGTTTGAAGGTTGGAAATAAATTTATTTTTTCATGTCAGTATTTGCTTTTGTATTTTTATTTATAATTATTCTCATGCAAATGTTCAGTTACGTATTTTAGAATAAAAAAAAGACTTGTTTTTAATTCATACTTCTGGTGAGTTAAATTTCGACTAAATAAAATAAATAAAAAATAATTAATTTCAAAAATTCATTAAAGGAAATTTCTACCGCGTATATTTTACTCTTTTAAAAAAAAGTCTTTATTATTTATTTCATCTTAATGATTCCATTTGAAAATTTTTTATTATAAAATTAAATAATATGCTTCATGTATTTACATAGAAAATCTTATTGTGATTTTGTATTCTTTTTAATTACATATTTATGCATGAAGAAAGGATTTAAAATACATGTTTGATAAATAAATTAGGATTAATAGTTATTTTACTAATTAATAATTAGGATTAGGATAATAATTCCTAATTAGGATAATAATTAGGAATTAATAATTATTTTACTAATTAATAGTAGGATTAGGATAATAATTCCTAATTAGGATAATAATTAGGAATTAATAATTAGAATTAAATATTTGTCTCAGGATTTTATAATTTTTTACTTATTAATAATTAGGTTTAGGATAATAATTATAAATTTATAATTAGGATTAAATAATTGGTAAATTAATAATATGCATCATATATTTACAAAGAAAATCTTATTGTGATTTTGTATTCTTTTAATTAAATATTTCTGCATGAAGAAATGATTTAAAATAAATATTTGGTAAATAAATTAGGAAACTAAGCAATCATAATTAAAGGATAAAAAATTTAATTAAAGCTTGTACTAAGTCTAAATTATCATGTATTCATCTCTTAAAATATTAATACATACTGAAATATTCTATCTTGAAAAAAATATACAACGCATAACAAGCGAATTGAGTTCAATACTACTTACCGTAAGCAGTATTTACTCTTATATTCTATTATAACACCAAGATAATATTTCTGAATAAGAAAAAAAAAGGATTTTAGTAAAATATTTGATTATTGTAAGATTTAACCACTTTCGGTAAACCAAAAAAAATCTTTAAAAAGATAGTAATTGCTTATACCGAGCTCTTAATGATGGAAAAATCTCCTCCCCGAAGGCCAAAAATGCAATTTAGAAAGCTGCCATATAAGTAAGAAGGTTTTCGCTTCCCGGATGTATACATAAGTATTTTGTACATATTATTAAAATACTCTGTTCCAATGATGAGAAATACCTCGCGATGAAGGTGTTGAGCTGGTAATGAATACGGCCATTTCAGTCACAATCCTTAAGACTCCAACATTAACTCCTATATTCTGAAAAGACGATAATGATTCATTTCATCCAAAATAATTAGCTTTTAGAGGAGCGGAAGAAAAGAGACAGTTCCCTTCTGAGTATAATACGGAAAAAATACTATTCACAGATCTTTTAATTTAATGTTAATTTTATCCTTAGTTTGATTTCCTTCTGATTAAAGGAATGGCAAAAATTATTCATAGATTGCTGAATTTAATCATCGTTGTATCCTAAATTTGACCAGTTAGAAAAACGCTTGTTCTGTGACGTCGGCCTAAAGAATCGGTTTCAGTTATTCCTCGGTCATGTTTTTAAAACATAACACAAGTTAAACTCATAATTTTTTTAAACTAATGAATAATTTCTTCCTGAATCATTTACATCATCTTGAAATAGGCTTCACTTATTCATTCTTTCCAATATTGGTTGAAGACAGTTCGTCATTTTGCTATTATGAAGAAGTTTTTATACGTCAATTTATGTTTCAATTATGTCTTCTTTGCAGTATGACATTTAGATGTGTGTTTAAAATATATGCAAAGATCGTACGTTTGAAAACAAAAATGAGAGTGTGACTTAAAACACTATTAAAATTTCTGCAATCAATTTATAATAATTTTTGCACAATAAGCTGAAAAATTCTCAGAGTAATTACATTAAATCGGTTTAAAACATATAAAATTAATGAAACGATTTATAACAATTTTCTTCTGTATTAAAATACCGAAAATAAACTGTCCTTACTTGATTATTTTCTCATCCATGTAAATTCTATAAAATCTCATATTTTTATTTTAATCCCTAATACTATACAGTATATGTCTTAAAATGATTAAGTAACAAGATTCGATTCGAATGAGTATAATTATTTAACTGAAAAACAAAATCTAAATAATAAAATTTTCGAAATGAAAGCAAATTAAAATAAAAATTTCCTTCCAGATTGGATTTAAGATAAACTCAACAACTATTAATCATTTCATAACGTTATTGATACTTTGTTGTTGTTGTTTTCATGGGCACCTGCTATGGGCAAACTCATTGATGCAGTCAGCAATTTTTAAGCTGATGATACACCAAGTTTTAAGTAGCGCTGACTAAGATCAAGAGTACGTCTTAGCTACTCAAGCATCACATTTGCTTGCACAGTTCTTTTTTACGGGACACATTCACACAACTCATAGAAAGAACAGAAAAACAACCATGTCCGAACTGGGACTCTAACCCAGGACACCCAGAACATCTGGAAGTTGCTCTATTCCTGTGCCAAGACATCGGGTATATATGCGTTATTAAAGTCAGTCAAAATTTAATGAGAAAAAAAAGGAAAATGAATTTTAACAAAAATCAAAGTAAATGATATTAATATTTAATAAGCAACATAGTAAAAAAATTCTGAATTCTTTAGAAGTTAAATTGGCACATGACTCTAAATAGTCAAAAGACCAACGGGATTTCAGAATCACACTCAAAAAAACGTTTTTTTTTTTAAATAGAAATTGTCATGGAAAATTCAAATCGAACTTTAATCCGATAACGCAATAAATATATCATGCAAAAATTTCAAAAACTTACAACGTTAGAATATTTATTAAAATCAGTTTTCCCTGAAAATATTATTTTATACCTAACACATCTTTGTCATACATCTTTATCTTTACTTATAATAAAGCACAATGTGTGTGTGTCTGTTGGCGATGTACAGGCCAGACCATTTGACCTACAGCTACCAAATTTGGTATATGTATACCTTGGGTGCCGAGAATGCGCACCTCGGAGCCCTTTTTTTGAATTTTTAATTAAAATTTTAATTAATTAAAAAATAAACCAATTTTTGATGTTTTTTTGCTATAACTTCTGAAAATATTAGAGCAGAAAATTGATTTTTGCATCAAGTTAAAGCTTAAAAAATTAGCTTTTCAATGATACTAATGTTTTTATCTACAAATTGAAACTCTATTTTAATGAATTTTTAAACATCTAATTTAATTGTTTTTTTCAACAATTTATTTCCCATAAAATAAAATAAAAATAAAGTTTTATCTTCTCGAGGATCTCAAAAAAATCAGCTTTTTATAAAATGTTGCCATCAAATTTTCTGAAGTTCTGCTTTAAAAAAGTTAATTACTACCAAAAATAAAACAGAAAAATATAATTTCCATCACGCGATTATATGAAATGAAACAAATAGGAAATGTGATATTTATTTTTTAAACAATAAATACAAGAGAAAATTTTTCTTGATGCAGTATCAAAATTAACAATTCCATTAAAGAATTAAAATAAATAAAAATACAAAATAAAAGTATATTCCAAAAGTGCGACAGTTAAAACTGAAAAAGAATTTTTAGAAAAGCCCCAAACGATAATCTTCTGAGAGCGAGATTAATTATTAAAAAGCAAGAAATCTTAAACGAAATTGAAAATGACGTCATTTCAAAGAGAATTAGAAGAAACGACGAGCAAAAAGCAATTGATAATAAGTAGAAGTAAAATATTTTTCTATTCGTGTTTTTTTTTAAATTTTAAAACAATAAGATATGTTTTGAAATGTTAATTTTACTTATGTGAAGAAGATATATTGCGCAAATCAAAGAATTCACCTTCGTGATTGTAATTTATCTCCGCATTTTAATGAATCACGCTAAATAAAAACGCATCTGCCCTCAACGAACCATATTTAATATTAAAGCTATACTGATAAAAGTAGGTCAGCTATTTGAAAAAGCATCTTCTTTCAAACAAGCATACGTAATAATTAACAATGCAAAATTTGTAAAAGTATATAAAACTATTTTTTACCCGCATATTTCGGAGACATCAAAACTTTCTTACCAAAACAATACCATGTTCTCAACTGAGAAAAAATAAATCAACTATCATCCCAAATTAAACATATAAAAATGTCATTTTCTGCACGTGTCTGTATAAAATGAAATAAATATGAAACATGATATTTTTGGAAAATAAATGGATGGAAACGCTTTCTATGATATTTTACTATACATATATTACTAATCCAATTAAACAGTTTTATTTAAGGCAAATATGGCTTAACATCTACAAGACATCTTCTGTAATCGGAGCCCAACATCTAATTTCTTAATTTTTTTTGGGAGAGTCATACATCTCTTAACAAATGGTCCAAGTGAAATATATAATCATAGATTTAATGAAAAAATGCAGATGAATTAAATTTTTACATACATCATCTGCTCTGTGAATCATATTTTACAAAATATTCTTGAGACAATAAGTCCTTAAAAAAAAGTGGCATTCCAATCAACTATATCAATCATTAAAGCTGATCAATCTATGAAAATTTCAACATACCTCTTCGATATAAACTGTCGATTTTAGATCACTTTATCAAGATATCAAAGAAGCCAATCAGACTTACTGTAGAATAATTAGTCTAGATTATGATAATGATGATTGTTCTAAACTTGCAATATTCAGAACTGAATAAATCAGCCAGATTTGAAGAAGATAGAAATGCTTATCTATTTATTTAGAAGTTGAAATATTAAGAATATTTTACAAATATGAATCTATAAGACCAAAGGAATTTAAACCATAATTTTTTATGTATGTTTATAAACCTTAAAAAATGTTATTATTAAGAGCATTTATATACATCTAAAAATAAAATTAAAAACTGAAGGTTTCTATTAACCTTTGAAGTTTTTGCTGAATAATTCCTTGAGATCTTATAAATTATATAAAAAATTATAATGTTTCAATTTCTGTATTGAACATAAAACTTCAATGTCGGACTACTCTGCTTTCAGTTCTTAGTTTTATTTAAAGGCGTGGTTGAATTGAGTAAAGAGGTCTTTATATTAATTGAAGTTTCCTCATTTCCACTTTAATTTAAAATTCAATTTTACGTGCACTGATAGAAAATCAGAGAGATATGTGGAGTTCAATGATAGGACTGCTTAAGGCCAACATAATAGTGTAAATGAATTACATGATTATAGAAATTTGAAGCTTAAAAATATTTTACTGAAAAACTTATTATGAGACCAAGTTATATTAAAAAAATGATTTAACCTTTTAGTCGGCATTAATATTGGCGAACCGACTGGTCGACAAAGGCGGCTAGTAGTTCAATATAATAACAAAAATGTGGAAAGTTTATTTAAGGAAAAAAAAACATAAAGTTGTAAATATAAGTCTATCTCTCATAAAATGAACATAAAAGATCATCAAATATTTTTGGGGGGACAAAGAATAGAATTTTAATATTTAAAAGAATTTTGTCTAGAATCTATCAGAAGTGCAGGTTTGATGAAATAGGAATTGACCTTTGACCTCAAATATATTGAAAAGAGGAAAGGTAAGAAACCAGGAATATATGGTGGGGAAATAATAGAATATGCTGCTTTGATATATAGGATTTTATTTGTATTTTTATATCTATTGATATAGAATCAATCACGTGTTATAGTGAAAAGAAGACCAGCTTTTATACTGAATTTGTCAATTCTTTAAACAATACTACTAGTATTACAAGCTAGTAACTACTAGTAATACTAGTATGTTACAATAAATGGATACAGGGCGTCCAACAAATGACGTTACATTTAAAAAGAGATTCTTATGATTTTTATATTCCCTAAATTAAATGTTGAAGTTTAATTTATCAAAGTGAACAATGAATAGAAGAAAACCAATGATACTCTGATTTTCTTTAACTTTTTCACTTTATTCTCTTGATTTTTTACAATTTTTATTTGATTAATTTACATTATGTGTTTGATTGATTGATTTGTTTGGATTATTCATTTTCTGTGATTAGAAATTGCCCCCATTCTTATAGATAGTCAAAAATAAAATTATGGGAAAGGGCTTAATTAATTCAAATTTTAGAAGAAAATAAAAAAAAATAAATTTACGAAAAATATTAAAATTAAATGAGAAGATAATGAAATGAAATATTTTAAGCATGTAAATAAAGTGTAAAAGATGAATACAAGAAGAATAATCCATAGAGAATAGGTTGTGTCATATTTTTCAAACAAATATATGAGATTAAATTCTGAGGAAAATATTTAAGGAAAATTAATATTAATTTTTAATACATTCCCCTCGCTTTTACTTAATTCGTATTCCACCGATTAGACTACCTATTTTAGCCCCCCAGAAACGTTTTTCTTTCTTTCAGGAATAATTTTTTGATTGAATTTGAAAGCACCATGCCCTGCAGAAACTTGATTTAGGAAGAAGGCCCTTTTGAATAGTTCATTTTCGATGTGTTTTTCAAGATATTTCTTACGTATTCTTCGTTTAAAAGATTCCATCTCTTTTGTCATTGACTCTATTTTACTTTTCCCGTTCTTGAAGTACATAAAGGGAAAATATAATTGCTAAAAATTCAAATTGAATATTTTGATGAATGAACATATTACAGACCTCCATGAATCAGTAAAAATGTTTTTGGAATTATGTCTGTTTGTCTGGGAATAAAATAAGTCAAAACCGATTTGAATTAAGTGCGTCAAATTCCTCATATGGTACAATATGTTCATGGTAAAAATTAATCAAATTTTCAACGAAATCCATTAAGTGAAAGTTTTCTATCTGGCTTTATGATTTTAAATGAATATGTAAAGCGCTGTTGTAAAGCCTCATAAGTCAGATAACAACCACTGGACACGAGTGTCACTTTGTTTAGTGACTATGCTACTCAGCTACAAATCCTAACGTTGTGAGTTCCTATTGACCCTCAACAATACAACACAGGACCCAGGACCTAGAATAAGCAGCCACAGCACAAATTGTTTTGGTGCCCTCTATCGGCAGCAAAAGGCGTCAGGCGCATTAAATACAACATTCAACATCAATTCACGCACGCTAACTGTGCATTTGGTGTAGATGTATCGTTCGATACTTACTTGGTAGTTACTTCATCTTTCGATGTAAAGGAAGTTTCGGTCCTATTGGTCTTCCAAAATCTTTAAAAAATCCTAAAACAAAAATAAATAAATACAATATAAAACACATATTTAAAAATTAGTTTCCTATCAAATTTTGAGCCATAGCTGACTGTGTGAGCGCATTTACGTTGCATGCAACTAGATGTATTACAAGCCTTTGATTATATGAAATTTGGTATGTGATTGTATCTATCGTAGTTTTAAAATGTTGGTTTTGATTTATAACACACACACACACACACAATATTTTTTAAAGTCCATTCCTGCTTCGGTCAAATAAGAGAAATCTTATCTTATTTTAGTTACTTTTTATTAAATACTTACAATTAATATAAATAATTTATCAAAACAAAATCAAACCATTATCCATTGAAAATAAATCAGAACACACTGCTCATGTATAAATTTTCAATGTCAATTAAGGCAACGCTAATACGTGACGTCTCTACGGCAATTTGGTAACACAATACAGATGAGAAATTTTAAATTTTCTATATTCTGTTTTATTTTAATTCGAAGGTACTTCAAAATAAATTCAAAAAATTGATTAATTAATAATATTTATTTTTAAATTCATCAAACACGAAGAAAATAAACTGAATCATTTAAAATAATCGGTCGGAAACATGTGAAGTCTAAAATCATTAGTGGGAGAAATGAAATAAACTGAAGTCTTACTCGATTGGCAGTGGGGGAACGAAGAGTTTTGACTGGAAAGTTAGTTTTGAATTAATGAATAAAAAATTAATGAATTAATATTTAAAAAATTGTATTAACATCAAGAGTCATCTACTTCAAGTTTAAAAAATATATTTGAAATTGATCTATCTATCTATCTATCTATATCTATATATCTATATATCTATATCTATATCTATATCTATATCTATATCTATATCTATCTATCTATCTATCTATCTATCTATCTATCTATCTATCTATCTATCTATCTATCTATCTATCTATCTATCTATATATATATATATATATTCGTTTTTGCTCTTGTTCGGGAGCTGCAAAAGGTTAGCAAAGTACATTTATTTTTATTAGAGAATTGTTAAGACAGTTATAGAAGGATCACTCTTGTTGATTATTTTAATCTGAGTCATAATTTCATGAAGTTAAATATTATCATCATGATTTTTATGACCATTTTACTAGTTAATAGGCTCTTTTATTCAATTGGTTCCGATTAATTCATTATTATTTTTCTAATATCTCGTCACAGGTGACCTTCATCTGAAAGCACATACTACGTCATTTCTATGTACAATAAAAGAATTTTAAGATCAACATTTTATGATCGTTAAATACCAGATTTCTGGCAAAGAGGTATCGCGTCTTCCTCGTGTTCTGGGACTCCCGGGTTCGAGTCCCGGTTTGGACGTGGTTGTTCTTCTGTGTGCTATCTGCGAGATGAGTGACTGTATCCCCCTGTAAAAAGAGGCTGTGCAAGTGAAAGTGTGCTGAGTGTGTAGCTAAGTCCTGCTCTTGGCCCTTGGCGCTACTTCGAAAACAAGAGATGCTCATTAAGCTTAAATCTACTGATGCTTTCATCAACGGGGTTTGTCCAATAGCAAGTGCCATAAGTAACAACAACAATGACTGTTAAATTAATATGGAGTTTTATTGCGTTTTAGGCTGTCTGTTGATTATTCAAAATGGCATATAACTTGGCATGTCATGAGTTATTTGTTCAATACACTGCTTTTGACTAATGATACCATCATCGAGATGCTGGAAATACTGTGAAATAAATGTTTAAACATTCTTTATTCAATGAAAAGTAACCGTAACTTCATGTCTTTTTTTGTTTTCTTTCAATATTTTTTTAAAGTACAAAGATACATTTTGGACCCCTTATATATTTTATACACAACAACGTAATTATTTTGTGAACAAGAAACTCAACCATCTTTTATTTTTAAGGAAAGTATTTGTATGAAATATACTAAAAAAATCTATGCATTTAAGAAGGCAATGTTAAAGTAGCTTCTTCTGTATAAGAAACTACTCTATCATTAACTAACATTGTTTATTACTTCTACCTATCATAATAATCGGCTACGTTAAGTTAATATCTTTTTATACGACAGCCTATCATTATGGTTATTTGAAACTCTTGAGAAAGAGTTTTGGTCTGACAAATGTCTCAAACGACAGCCGTAAACTACAGTAAAAAATAAAGACTTTTATAAGGGATCGTTTCAGTTGATTAATCACTTTCAGGAACCTGTTCTTGCTAATGATTTTAAGGACTTGAAAGAAAGGAAACAAATTTCTTTTGTGAATTGATGTTTCATATATTTTATATAATAATCAGAGGCTTGAAAGTGTTGTTTAAAATTTGTATTAAAAAATTTATTTCATTTTCATTTATTATTTTTGATGATATATGAGGGGAAAATATTTTAAAATCTTTTTCAAAGAAGAGTTTTAACTATTAATAATTCACTTTCACTTTTCATAAAAACTACTAGAATAGTTTGAATTTCTTTATTTTCAATTTTTATATAATCTTTCGAAATTAAAAGTGTATTGATACTGATACATTTATTATTGATACATTTTATGAAATCTGGATTAAATTAAATGGTTTTAATCATCGTTTATTCATTGAATGCAAAAACATCAACAAAAATGTAAAGATATTTAGTTTTTTTGAAATTCCCAAATTGAAAAAAAATTATTTTAGAAATTTCTTTTTGGATTTTAAGAAGTTTCTAAAAAAGGTGTAATAAATAATTTACATGATTTACAAAATATGTATTACAAACATTAAATAACATTCGTAACATACTGCCAATTCTTCTGAATATTTTATCAGGAAGCCTTGAACTTCATCTAAATAGTTCTTGTAGATTAATTATTTTTTTCAAAATAAACTGGGGCAACTTCTTTTTGCTTGATTAATTAAATTTTTAAAATTAATTTTCCATTATGAGATTAAACTTAAAAACTTTTGAAACTAATTTTATGATATATAAGGGTTTTCACAATTAAATTACATGTAATTAATATATGGTTGCATGTAATATATCGTTAAGTGATATATAATTGGTATGTAATTGTTTGTAGTGTGATTCCGTTTGTAAAGTAAGGTTAAATGGTATGGTTATATGCAATGTGTGTATGTATGTAATGTAAGGTTAAATAGCATGGCTGTATGTAATATGTGTATATATGTAATGTAAAGTTAAATAGTATAGTTGTATGTAATGCAAAGTTAAATGGTATGGTTATACGCAATGTTTGTATGTACGCAATGTAAGGTTAAATGGTATAGCTGTATGTAATATGCGTATATATGTAAAAGGTTAAATAGTGTAGTTGCATGCAATGTAAGGTTAAATGGTATGGTTGTATGTAATGTAAGGTTAAATGGTATGGCTGTATGCAATGTATGATTAAGTGGTATGGTTGTATGTAATTTGTTATGTAGTATGTAATGTAAGGTTAAATGGTATGGTTGTATGTAATACATGCATATATGTAATGTAAGGTTAAATGGTATGGTTTTATGTAATATTTTTATGTATATAATATAAAATTAAATGGTATGGTTGTATGTAATGTGTGCATGTATGTAATGTAAGGTTAAATGGTATGGTTGTATGTAATGCACGTATATACGTGTGTATTTATGGTTACATTCTAATGTATGATAATTAATGTATGGTTTCTTGTAACATATGGTAAAATTTTATGTAATTAATGGGGATATTTCCGCACCACATAGAACTTCTTTTCAACCCCTCCGATAATAGAACACAAAAACATAACATGAATCAAAAGTAAATCCTGTTTCCACAACAGTAATTTTAATCCAGTTTCTTATACGTTCCTCATTAGATTCCAATCGTCAATGTTAACTGTATATCAAAACCGGATCAGGGATGTTTCCTTCTATATTGAAATGATTTCATTGGAAAATCTGTAGATTCAAACAGCGGTACTGATGATTTAAGGATCGTATATTATATTATGGATGTTCTAAGTTGGAAAGAATACGTGAAAAACCCTTTCCAGACAATTATAAAATTCTGATTTTCAAATCCATATAATGTAAATCCAGAAAAACAAGAATCAAGAACATCGAAAGTTTATACTAATAATTTTTTGTTTAATAGCTCTAAATTTATTTAATATTTTGAACCATACAGGAATTATTAAATAAGATACAGGTTAATCTAAAATATATTAATTTGATTTTTTATAAATATTCTTAATTGTCTTAATTAATTATTAACTACATACTCTTATTGCATAATCCGTCTTATATTTATTCATATATTTATATTTATTTATCTTATAGTTTCCTTGTTCATATTTATATCTTTTGTTATATATGTTATATTATTATCACAGTTTTTCTACTATATAAATCTTATAATTATAAATAAATTTTACTCTTTCTGAATTTTGTTGTTATTGAAAATTTCATGCTTGCTAAATTCCAACTTTTATAATTTAAAGCTTTTTTATGAAAATTATAAATATTTCTGAAAATTATAATAGAAACTGAATTCGAAAGTATTTGTAATAGACCTTTCTTATAAGTGCAGGCTTAAATTCAATTAATTGTATATCAATCGAAAATCCTCTATATATTCATTATCTTTCTTAATATTTGATAACAAAGTTTTATCTTCTGCAACCATAAGATCCCTATAGATATCACCGAAGGAAAACATTAACAATCCCTAGCGAATTTATTTTCATGAATAATTATCTATTTATTATAAGAAAAGTTATTTCTCGTAAAACTCCTTATGATAATCTATGCTTACCACTTTGGGAAAGGAGAGGGAGGGGCATAGAGAGGGAGAAAGCAGAAAACTCAAACGGAATTTCTTGTTTGACAAATATTTCCTTCAGCATTCTTTCCTAATGGATTTTTAAAAATATTTTAATCAAATTTTTGTGTTTCCCTTTAAAATTAGCATAATGTTTCAATACTTAATTTAACTACGAATAAACAACTACTCCATAAACTTTCACCTCATATTTGTTTTGTTGAAATCAAAGACTATTGACGCATGCCCGCAAGTGCAGATGTGATTCTTATCTGAAAGCAGATTGTTAATCATATAATAAAACTTAAATTTATTTACAAACTAATCTCAAACCCTACAATTTATAAATTCAGCCCAAGAAAAGGATATTTTTTCAGTTATTTTTGTACATTATTTAAAGCTCTAAACAATTCTTGTTATAAATAAAACATTTCAATAAGTTGATATAAAAAATTTACAAACTATAACAAGTCAAGCGCCCTAAGAATTATAATTATTGTGAGAATTATTTAGGTAAAGTATTCATAGCTGTTCTTGGTTAAAATGTCAAGTTTCATCGGTATTAAAATTCATTTTAATGGTATTTTTAAGTGTCAAACGACTTTGACGGATTATTACTGTACGTAAGATTATGATAGGGTATATAAGTGTTTTACAGAGAATGTAAATTCCACAAGAGACTATCAGACTGCGAAATTTCTTGAAAGTAATAGAAAAATGCTAGATTGTTTAACAAAGAATAGCTATAAAAATGACTTATTCAAGACATTATTATGGCACAAGGAGCAGTTTTAATGGCCGAGTTCAAGTAAGTTATTAGGTAATCCTCCTTTTATGGCCCTTATCCAAAAACGAAATTTCTTTCTGTGTGATGTAGAAGCTCCCCTCTTATTTTATAGCGATATAGTTGTTAGATAAATGCTTTTTAATAAGTTTCACAAGCGTTTTGGTTACGTTAAACAAGTATTTTAAACTGAAAAAAAGTCTTTTGCTGCAGAAACGAAAGTGAAATTTTTAACCAAGTAGACTTGCTCTAACTTACAATAAAGTCAAAGCAAATTCATTGTAGCAACTGCTTAAATATTCATTTATATCTAATTCTACTTTTTTTACCATCGAAACCAATAGATATTTCAAAGACTCTTTTTTTGGTAAATGTTTTCTTTTTTTATTGCAATTCGAGCTTTAATTACAATAAACGATTTCTTTATAAACATTCATTCTATTTATTATTCAATGTATATTCCATTAAGATATTTAACTACAGTATATTATGCAAGACATTTTATGAAGTTAAGGTAAAATTTATTTATAAACAAAGAGAATTTTTAATATTTATCTCAGAATTTTTTTCTAATTTCTTTTTACTGCTATTGAAATAAATAGAAATTTTAAAGGCTTGATTTTCCCGTAAATGACTTTTTTAATTAAAATTCGAATTTTAATTGCATCAAACTATTCCTTATATGTAAAAGGGGAGTCTATTTATTATTTCATAATTTTACTGTATATCCCATTAATAAATACCCTACTCTGCTCGAGGGATTTCATGAACTTTTATGCAACCGTATAAAGAAAGGCTTTAATACATATCTTGTCAAAAAAGGTTTTTAAAAATGTCTTTGATAACGTTTTGATGATAACGTTTTAGTTAACTTATAATAATTTAATGAAAATAATAAGAACATTTTGTACATCGATTATTGTCTAAAATATTACGAAATGTAATATCGTATGTACATAAATACTGTATGCACAAATATAAAAAAACAACTTCTGCAAATACCGTATGTATCTAGATTCCTCTACAACCATGAATATAATTGTGGTACAGTGTAAATTTAAATACTAGAATTTCTAATAAATATATGACAATAAGTTTATGCGATAAAGTTATTTTAATATTTACTTGAAAAGCAATATTTCGAATCAATATACAACATTCAATTTATTAAAATTTGGCTCTAATTGCAATTTTAAATGAGCTATTCAAAATTAAAAAATATTTTTTCTGTTACTATTATTGCGAATTTATTATAGTAGTTAAAATTTTAAATATTTGCAAATTAACCTAATTATATATGTTCTTGTAATTTTATAATATCCTTGAATAATTTACTTCGCAAATATTTTTATGAAAAATTTGGATAGAAGAATCATGCAACTGAAATAAAATGACATTTATTTAGTATAAAGTTAAAAATAATTATAAATTTATAGTTTCATAAAGCCAATAATAACAACGATATAAACAATATTCATCATTATATCTGAAAGCTTTTGTAAATAAATAAATAGTTTGGTAAAACATAAATTAAGTATATAAATGGATAATGGATTTTCTGATACAATATGATATATAAGATTACGATTTAATAGATTTATAAAAGAATAACGTTTATTATTAACTCTTCCAATGGTTGAGATATTCCATGACGTGCCATTCAAGATATCAGTAATTTTTTTAAAAAATCTTGTAGAAATTTTTCATTAAAGGTGAAATGAAATATATTTCAAATTGTGAACAATTTCTAAGAATTGTTTATTACTAATTTTCAAGTAATTTTATCATTTTGAATGCTAACATCTTTCTCTATTATTTAGTTCTTTGATAGAAAAATAATGCAATAAAATATCATTTGCTAAAAAAATTTCAACTTGCTTTATTTTTTAAGAATGAATTAAATATCTTTAGAAGGTTTCATTCGAAATGAAAATAGAGTAGTCGTTAAATTAAGATCGAACTTCTTTGTTTTTTCAAATGGAATGTTAATTGTGTGTGTGTGTGTGCGTGTGTGTGTTTTATACTGAAATAATTAGAAGAGATCTTAAATAAACATATTGAGAGCTTATATTGAAGTTATTTTATCATGTGAGAACATGATGTTTGATATGTTTTGGTTTGAGGTTTTTTAAGCCGCAAAGTCAGTAGGCGAATTATAGTTTTTGAGACTTGAATTAATTGCTTTTAGGGTTATTAGGAAATAATGCAGAAGGTTGTCATATTTTGCGATTTCTTAACCAAAAAATCATTTAAAAATAGAAATTTAAATCGTTATTCAAAAGTTTAATTCAATGGAAATATTGTTACATTTTTGTTGCTGTTAAAATCTTTATCGTGTGAGAACATCATGTTGCATTGGTTTGACGTTTTTAAAGCATAAAATGAACGTGAAAAAAATTGGCATTTTATCGCTTTTAAGGCATTAATTTTCGGCTTAAGGTTATTTGAAAATGATAAAAATTGTTGTCACATTTAACAACCTATAACCAACAACTACAACTTAGCATGAGTGTCCGCCATGTATCCGATTCTCGGTATATCGACCTGTACGTATTCTGACAGTCATATGATTCTTTCAAACCTGTTAAAATTCATTAATGATTTAAATAATTTAACACAAACAATTCCATAAAAAGGTAATGATCTCACGTGATAACATCAAATTTGTGATAACAGATTTGAGTTCTTCTTTTTATTTATTTAACCTTTCATCTCTTGAAAGCAATCAATAACTGAGTACATTTGCATACGAGAGTTTGCTCGTAAATGGTTCGCTAAAACGGAGTCATCTGCTTTCGGCATAGCTATCTTTAATATTAGTGAGAGAAAGCAAAAACATCTATTAATTGAATAATATTATCCATCGTTAAATTTCAATAGATGACTGGGTGCCATCCTACTATGGCCGTGAATGGAAAATAAGGAGGGTATAAAAAACCAGCTCAAAAACAGTCGATCAGAATAGAAGTTATTCGATTGCGTTAAATTGGTTTAGCATTCACAGGGTTAATTTAAAAGATAGAAAAATTACATATCTATTTTTTTTCTATCTATTTTCAGCTATAATTATTTGCAAATAATTTAGTGATAGTAATCTTATTAAATTGTTCATAGATTAGATCATGGAATTATATTTATAATAATGTTATCCTAATAATCATGTACAAGACATGCATTTTATAACACAATAAAATTAAATTAACACAACAACAGCAACAAAATAACACAAACAAATAACGCAACAACATTTCCGATTAAAAATTTTGTGTTATTTTTGTCACGTGAGAACATGATCTTATTTTGGT